>CCAG010019675.1:0-53057 GCA_001077435.1 Glossina morsitans morsitans | reverse complement strand
TTCTACTGCATCAAATCCTCCATTTAGCACAAGCGGTTCAGGGGGGAGTTAATGGTTACTTTTCAAACTTCTTTCCTCTGATAAATAGAATGTCCCAAGGATCTTCTCTATCTGTAACTCTTTTTGAATTTTCATTCATTTCGTTAAAAAAGCTATTATTGCAAAAAAAAAAAAAATCAGGAAATATTAATCCGCGATTAATTTTTGTGGCAAAAGAATTATCTATAACTTATTATTAAGCATTATATTTTGTATATCAAACAAGACATTTCGCTAGCCACAATTGCGCAATAAAACTATCAGCCCTATTTGAAGACATTCAATATAAACAAATTCTATAAAAGAGAGTAATTGCAAAACAGTAGTATGCTGTTACATTTCATAATGTTATGTTGCATATATAATGTTTTTGCAATTCAGTACATTTTCACCATGTATGTTTAGATATACAAACCCAAAAGAAATGAAGCCGTATATATGTATTGTGAGGATCCAAAGTCATGCCCTCCTTTTGTCCTCACGGACTCTCCGTCTCTGGGGAGGGGAAGTGCTAAAATAAGAATAGCTTAAGATAAAATAAGTAATAGCTTAGGAATAGATTAGTAATAGAATAAGTAATAGCTTAGGAATAGCTTAGGAATAGATTAGAATAGAATAAGAATAGTGTAAGCATAGTTTAGGAGTAGTCAAGGAAAATTAGTTTTAGGGAGTCGTGTTCTGGCTTTCGAGCCAATCGGACGAAGTAGAGTTTCAGCTCTCCAGCCGAAGTGGTAGTTAGGCTCTCGCGCCAGGGAGTCGAGTTAGTCTCATGAATATCGGTAAATGAATAATCGCGATCAAATAAAAGTGATAGAGAGAAGAAACGAATATAAAATCAGTAGAATACAATTGATAAACTCATGAAATCAAATGTAAGGAGGAATTAAAATAAAGAAGAGTCAAGTGCGTGCAAAATAAAAAATGTCTTGTGTTTGCTTTCCTTCCTTGGGCCGCTTTGGCCCCAGCCAAAGGAAAGGGCCGAAATGGCCTCACAGCACATATAATTTATAGCTTAGGAAAACCAGAGTATAGACCTAGAATGGAATTTCGAATAGACATTTTCACCCGCATGAGGGGCGATGGTGTGTATTTCAAAAATTGGACAAAGCGTTTTTGTAAGGGTGTCCGTCCTACTTACTTTGTCGAGAAGTAAAACAAATGTGAACGAAAAATAAAGATTTTTCTTTTTTTATTCAAAAATTTTACTACTTTTTGATAAACTAACACAAAAAAAAAAGAGCAGACAAGAAAATTATATTCGGTCGTGACCTCCCGAATCTTTTATACCCATCACCGTGATCCTAGGAAAAGGAGAAATAAATTTTCACACTCTATGATAGTGGGTGGGCGCGGACCATTTTTTTTTTAATATCAGACTAAAAGTCGACATTTATATGGTGTATGTAGTGTAGTTTCTGAGTAAAAAGTAAAAACTAGGAAGACCGAATGTGTTCACAGTTTTTGTTATATAGACTTGTAGGCGTTGTAGGCGTGTTTTTTGAAAAGTGTGGTTCGTTTTCAAATTCTTTCATAAGTTTTTCGGCAATACATTCACGGAAAAATGTTGTATGTATGTATTGTTACTGCAGATACTATACAATTGCGCAGACGGACGGAGATGCTTATGCTTTTAAACTTTAATAAACTCTTAAGGAGAAATGTTTTCTCTGCAAAGACGATGCCGACATTTCGGCATTAGCTTTGTAAACTATAAGCGCTGATTACCTCATCCGCTGATAGATATACTCATATACTCAAGATGTTAGACCAAGATTTTCCTTACCGTATATTATAAATGGATTCTTTTCTCGACTATTTTGATTAATGCTATATTTCGCGAATCGCTCCTCGGTGAGTATTAATTTCTTTGTTTTCATAATTCACACAATCTCGACAATCTCGTAAGCACAAATCGTACACTAGTTTCATATGTGCCTGCTCTTAAAGAGGAATCGATATTTTACATCGATAATTTTAACCTAGGCTTTGCTTTTAGGAACTCGATGAATTTAATTCTAAGAAAAAAGGGCAATAATACGTCAGTCTACGTGTTTTCTTTAACTTTACTGAGTTGTATCAATTATATATATACCGCAGCAGTACGTGGTCGTATAGAATATAGTAGAACGGCTAGGATCTTCCAAGTGCAAACATAACATTGTTAAGCTGATTTTTTGCTGATTTTGCTTAATTACGTTTTTCCGAAAACACGAGTTATTTTTTCGAAATTCTCAATCTTCACCTGGCTTGGCCTCATCAGAACATTTTAATTAAATTTCTTATACAAAAGAAAAAATCAAGATATTAAAAATTCTCTTATATCTCTCACATCACACAATACGTTCAATGTCAACAACTGAAACAATCGAGTAAATGTTCTCACCTTTAAAAACGCCTTTCGTAGGCGTCGAACAAAAAAAGCTTAAAGCGAAACAATTGATTTTATTTTTTTTTTACTTTTCTTATTTGTTTATTAAAGGTTTACGTACTATCTACGGAAGACTCATCAAAAAATCCTTTACTACGATGCGCATACAGTCAATGGAAAACATCATGATTGAATGCGTTCCAAGGTTACAAGGCCATCAGGTGCCATTGTAAAGAAAACAAAAATATGAAAGAAAGAATCAAACTTAAATAAAACAGAAATAATTCATATAAAAACATAGCATTACATGAATAAATATCTAAAAAATCTGTACATGTAAGAAAAAAAACAGGAAGATGTGTGTTACGAAAATTATATTGGACTGTGGCCGAATCTCGTATAGCGAACACTTTTATTTTAAAAAATAACACTGGAAGAAGGTGAAATATCGATACTCCGTAATATTAAAACCCATAGACTCTCTGCTCTGTTTTATGAATGTAATGAACGAAACGCCCTTTTTTTGCCTAGTACCGAAGGATGTGAGTAACTTCATTTTGTCGAAATGTTTACAACGCAGAGAAGGAAACTTCAGAGATCACATAAAGTATATATATTTTTGATCAGCATCATATTCTGAAATGTCTGTCGGTCTATGCAATATCTGTGGTATGCCTGGCCGCAAAAAAAAAGCTTGTAGCCCCAAATTTGGCAGACACATCGAGGTTTCTTGCACGCAGTATGATATTGAAAATTAACCTAACTGTTCGGAGGATACGCTTACAGTATCACGGAAACCAAGAAGACCTCTGTTTCCAGAGAGTAAAAAGCATGTGCTTTTGCTCATTACTTACAAACTACAGCAAATAAAATTATAAAAATTTAAATTTTCATCGACACTATAATAACTGATTAAAAATGGAAAGAATTGGCCACGCCTACCTAATGTTAGAATGTATCAAATTTTAATTTTTTTTCCAAAACCTAACGATAAAAAGAGCTGCTTAAGAGACCCCATAAAGTAGATATATTTTTGATCGGAGTCAAATTCAGAACATGTCGATTTGTTCGTTTATCTATCTGTCCGTGTGCCCAAGCGCGTCGGATCTGTGGTAAAAAGCCCCATGATGAAGCCTCCAAAAATGGAGATATCACGTACAAATTTGCAAAAAAATGACCCAAATCGGTCAAAGCACGCGCCTACAATGCAACATAAATTGAGAACACTTTTGCTTTTCGTTTTTTCTGCTCATTAACCGTGAACTAAACAAATTTCCACATGTATTCTACAAATATAGAAGAAATCAGCCACTCCCACCCAATATAACGGATTGCGAAAACTTACTCTTTTTCTTTTTTTTTAATCTCTTTTAGGATAACAGTGATGAGTATAAAAGATACTATCACAGCCGAATAGAATTTTCTTGTTTATTTATTTATTTATTTTTTTTTTTTGGATAATGGTTGCACCTACGTTATGTTTATTGTAAAGAATAGAATGCTTTAATATGTGCTCTGATATTAGTCATTATTACATTTGTCATGCGGTGCATCGTAGAAAAGTGGTAATGAAAGCCACCTTAGTGAACGGTACTAATAACTCTTTCATCCAAATGGACAGCAAATTCTTTCTTGCCATTAGCAAAAGTCCTCTTATACTTGCGGTTACGCTTTAAACGAGTTTTAATTAGAGAGGAGAAAGCATAATCATGTTATTGATTCGTCCACCGCGTTTTACGTACACTGAGTAAAATTTAGCATAAAGCAAGGAGAGAAGAAGTGACAAATACAATACGTTACAAATGACGAATTTTATTAATTTTGACATATCTCGTGAGCACATTTGATATCACTGTCTATTCTATTAGTTCATGAGTTTAAAATTCAAACAGGAGCTCCTTCCGTCTGCAATGAATGCTTTTAATTAGTCGTTATGTTGTTGTACGCTGTAGTGAAGACGATTAGTTTCTAATTTTTTTCTTCTTCCTCTTGCTTTCTACAATGAACAAACAAATTTTCTTTTTTTGCACAGTACACTTCAGCGACTTATAAACATTGTAGATTGTAAGCGAGGCAATAGCAGCAGGAGCAACCTTAGGATATGATGAGTTTTGTAATTAAAAGTCATACAACATGACAAAGTAAATGACAGCAAACATGCCATGAGGGGAAGAAGAAGGTAACAAATGTACAGAAGTATAATGTAATATTTGTTTCTCTTATCCTTGCGGTTCCCATAGATGTAAGTCTCAAAGTAAACTTCAAAATGAAGCATTCGTTTGTCAGTTATGATTAAGTTTAAATGCTGGCTGGACATTTGTTTTGCTTAATTATAAGATTTTTCCAACGTACAGTTGAATAAAAACATAATTTTATTTATTTTTGTATTTTTATTTTTTTTGCCATGATGTACATATTTACTCTGCTGTATAATTACAGTTCAAGCCCATGTCTTTTCGTTTTTTTTTTTTTTTTATAAGTTTTCAAATAAGAAAGAATGCTTTTAAATTTGAGCCGTAATACATATGCGCCTTTATGAATGATTTCATCATTTAAAAAGTGTAAAGGGAAGTGTTAAGCAATGCGTTATTGCGAACTATGAGCAAAAAGTTAATTTTAATCAAAAGAAAATTAAATTTACTACATGGTACTCGTTACCGCTACTCGTTGTAAATGGGGCGTAACATTCAGGAAGTACCTATATCGCAATATTAAAAATTATTAAACATAAGATAGATACAAAGGAGAAACACTGATGCCATCCAACAACTGACGTAATATTGAAACGTTCTGAAAGCTTTACTAGCGCGCAACAAGTGCTAGGTCATTGTTACAATTTGGAAAGGGGCTGGGAAAAGTTGTTTGACAGAAGTAGCGTAAACAAGCAAGAACATTATATTCGGCTTTGACCGAATCTCATATATATGAATAGCATTCCTAGCGGTGAGTGTATAAATATGTGTCTGAGTCGTTAACTAATGAAAAATCCTGTTTATGTTTCCGTCATTGATAAGAGAGAGTAGAGTTTAAGTATTTGGCGTTTTGGATGGTCCGGCACCGAACGTCTGCTCTTTGTCGAGTGTGGAATGTTACGATGTTATCCAGAATAAATGAATCATTGTATCGTCATTGATAATGCAGAGTAAAATTTACGTATTTGGCGTTTTGGATGGTCCGGCACCGAACGTCTGTGTGGAATGTTACGATGTGGTAAGGAATAAATGAACCACAGATGATTCGAGAAATATTAAGCTTTTTTCTGGAGGAGCTGCTCTTGTCCATTATTCAATTAAATGATGAATGCGAGCCTGGAAGTTTTTAATAACAAGTACGTTACACGTTTGTAGAAAACAACTCATTTCTTTATCTATTTATCACTTAAATTATTAGGCATAAGAAAGGGAAAAGAAAAACTTTTTTGCTCGGAGAAGGCTTAGCAGCATAAACATGAGAAATCCCTATTTTATATATTTATCGAAAAGATTGATATAATCTAACTTATCGGTTTTGATATACAACTTAAACGGTTGTTCAGAACATAAAGAAGAGACTATGAAAGCTTTATAAACCGTAGCCGTAGCCGATATGCTCTTTAACATTTTAAAAAACTTTTTTTGCCCAACTGTCACTTACCTTCTTCTTCCGTAATATACTATTGTAATATTTTATTTGCTTTCAGACATATAAACAAATGTATTGAATTTGAAGCACGTGCGTGCGAGAATATTTTCCTATTTCCCATGTCTACGCTTATAATAACAACACATATACGCATCGTTGTTAAAGATCCCTTAAGAAGATTTTTGTTTATTGAAACACGAACATAGTAACTTAAGCCTTCGGCCTGGAAGCGTGCTTTTTTTATACTCAACGATTTTTAACACTAATAATCAAGAATGAAAAGAAGGAAGCAAAAAGACAGAGTACCAATCGACTTATTTTCACCGTAATTGTTAAAAAAAGGAGCAGTGGATGTAAATAAACATATAATGTTCCCTTAACCTTATGTTTTCATACTCTACATCACAATGGTATATTAAGTTTGTGCGTATGTATCCAACATTCAGAAGAACTTAAAGTACACTCTTCTTTCATAATACCGATCGATTCAGGGTCGCTTCTAGATTCAGATTAACTTTCTGAATCGATCTAAGTTTGTCTGTCCGTCCGTCCCTGTGGTGTCTGTCAATGCATTCTTGTGTTTAGTTTATAGATCACAATTTTTGCGATGTTTTGATGAAATTTGGTAGAACGACATATTTTGGCCCAACGACCTACATATGGAAAATGGTTCGTATCGGACCACATATTCGGCCGTTTTCTATATAACGCCTTATTTTGAATAATCGTTATATGAATGACCATACAAAGCGTAGTGGTGTAGGGTATTTAACAGTGGGCGTACCGCACTATAACGTTTTTATTTGTTAGAATTAAATTTTTAACCTTCTACGCCATGTTCACCTAAACGAAATATTTTATTAACGCTTACGTACATATGCATACACAATTGATATCACAACGTGTTGTACCAATCTACAGGTAGAAAGGTTACTTCAAACTCATATTAAGCGTAGCAGTGACAATAAATTGCGAGAATCACAAAAAGCACTTTATCTAAACGACAAAAAAAAAAGAAAAGCTTGCGGTTATTTATAAAAGTTGAACAATCCCAAAAAAAGAAGAAGAAAAAAGTTTAAAAGTGCTACTGCATGAATGGCAAAAAATAACATTGAAAGATAACGAAGAGAATAATGCTTATAAAGGCACCGAAACCGAAAATCAACAGTTTATGATATGTTAAGCGTCAGTGTTTGGTAAAAGTGAATGAAAATTTATTCAATTGCCTCAAGCTTCATATTCAAAATCTCTCTAACCAAAGATATTATGAATAAAACTTTACTTTCTCATAGTTGAAGGGCTATCTAAGATAAAATAAGTAAAGACAGCAAAGCATTTATATATCTATCAGTGAGAAAGCAAAGCCAACGACATTTCAGATCACATTAAGTATCGTTTTTATTGATTTAGCTAGAGAAATAGACTAAGCTAAGAAGAAGACTAAAGCTTTAAAGCACTAGCATCTAAGGCTATCGTACTTGAGATTCGACTCCAACGACCATTGAGTTCCTAGTCGACATTCTTTGCCTTCGGCCACACAGGTGAATACCACTTTAAGTAAAATTTATGTCACAGGCGGATCTGTACTACTTTCACGTGTCACACATGTAGGTTAAAACTGGTATTTTATGCTAATTTCGTTATTAATAAAAATATTAAAAAACGTTCTATAATTTTTCGCAGATAAATTTATGCATAATTCTTTGAATGTAATTATAGAATTAATCATATCAAATTAACTATGCTTAGTTTAATTATAAAGAGCTTTAGTTACCCCCAACGCGTCTAAGTGTTGCATATATCAACAGAAACTTAATACACCTAATTCTCTTTTTACACGATAGATACGTTCCCAAAAAATACGTATAAAAGAAAATTCGTGTAAAAAGAGAATTAGGTGTAAACAATATTAAAAAGTTCTTGTTACAGTTCACTTAATTTATTTCGTGCTTACACATTTTAATTCATTGTAATATTTTATAAAAAATAACTTCAACTTTGGAATCAGGGAATTATATCTGAAATTCATAAATATAAATCGTGTTAAAACAAAATAATTCGTGTAAAAAAAGAAGTTTTTTTCTTCTGAACTCGTGTTAAATCAAATTCGAGTAAAAAAAATCGTGTAAAAAGAGAATTGGGTGTATACTCTTGTTCATCAAGTGGTTTAGAGTATAATGATTTGGATCGGAGTATTACGTTTACGTTTACTATGACCATATAATGTCATACTTTGAAAAAATCGTTGCGAAATAGTTCAGGGCATTTAATTGACGGCTTTGTCCAGCTGTAACGTTTTGATTTTTTTTAGTTTTACTTTACATCGACAATCGAAATGCTAGTTCTACCTATCACCGAAGGATGGGGGGTATATTCGTTTTGTAAAACTTTTGCAACGCCCAGAAGGAAGCTTCAGAGACCTGACAAGGTATATATATTCTTAATCAGCATTAAATTCTGTATCGATTCAAACGTGTCCGTCTGTCCGTCTATGTAATGTCTGTTGTAAACATTCCCCTGTCCGCAAAAATGAAGCTCACAACTTCCAACTCGGCAGAAACATGGGAAGTTCTCGTACGCAGTTTTGTGTTGAGAATGGAGCAAATTGATCGAAGGACACGCTCACAGTGCCCCGTAAACTGAAAACAGCTCTTATTTTCAAAGGGAATAAAAAATTGAAAATTGGTTGTTCATTACTCATAAACTAGAACAGATGTACAACAATTTGAACGAATACTCTCTGCTGCAGTAGCTGTCTAAAAATGGAAAAATTGACTGAGCCTAACTAACATTATAGAGAAACAGAAACAAGCTTCAAAAATCCCACAAATTGTATAAATTCTTGGCCAGTTTCACAACTGGAATGCACCTAAATCCGTCCATCTGTTCGTCTATCCATCTACCCGTCTGCCCAACCATGTAGTATTTTTGATAAACATTCACCCGTTAGCGAAAATGAAGACATCGCCTACAAATATGCAACAGAATTTGGTATTGACCTAAACTTTTGAAAACACACGCTCATGTGACAAACACTTTTATTTTGAAAATAGAAAAAAACAGCCGCGCCGTCTCCATATTACGGAGTATGTAAATTTGGTTTTTCTACCTTTTCTTTTTGTCTTTTTTAGGGTAACGGTGATGGGTATAAAAGATTCGATTACGACCGAATCTAATTTTCTTAATCGTTTTTGTTTAACTTTATTTCAAATTTATATTCCAAGTAGAAACTCATACACTATTTAGTAATAATTTAATAGACTTTTAACAAAATCGAGCTGACAGCACTTTATTCAACGTAATATCCTCTGCTAATTATTGCTTATTAAATACATTTTGCGGTATTTCATTAGTATTTTTTTATTTACTTATTAAGATGTCGAGTATTTTCAATAGCAGTAAGCGCTAATTAAATAAAAAAATAAATTAATTAATTACAGATTTATGCAATCTGACAGATGGTAGAAACTATTTAGACAGAAAACTGCACTTTTTCGTTTTTCTTTTGATGACACACAATCGATTGGAGAATTCTGACTAATCTGGAAACTTGATGCCTAATAAAGAAGGCGAGAGTGTTATTATTATATGCATTCTGGAAGCTATTGGTTGTTTTTAAAAAGTTTAATAACAATTACTTGTGTTTTCTTAATTGACTGATTAGATAATTTTATAATCACAGCATAGGTTTAGCTAAAGAGTAAACCGACAGTTTAAGCAGTTTTTAGGAAGTTAGAAAGACATTGGATCCAATTGTGTGAATGGGTGTGTATAGAAAATTATTAAGAAGGATTCAATTTTGACATTTTGAAAGAATTTTCTTTAAACTAATAGATCGACTTTGAATCTCTACAAATGCATTTTCTTAATATATTTGGATATCTTTAATGATAAAAGTATTTTTGATGTTAAAAGTTCGGCGGGAAGTCCTATATCTAGATTAGTAGAAGCACAACGTTCCCCCCATCACTGTAATTGTTACCTATAATGCTGTTGTACTGCAGTTATTAATTATTATACCATAAACAGCAATAATTGAAATTAGCTAATTAATTAGCTAATTAAACTTTTTCAGTTAAGTGATCAATATGCAAAGTGCGACTAGACATGGATGTAACCCAGACTTAATTCGCGATATTGCGATATATCTGTTAAAAAAATCACAATGACATATATATTCTTAAGAAATTGAACAATTCGGTATAATGGGGTAGTAAGAGATACGCTTGATCGACTCGATATACGAGTATTATTATTAAACTATAAACCGCATTTTATAATAATTGAAAGGCAAAACTCTTTTATCATAAGTCATTGGTCCGAATGTTTGCACACCATTAGAGATGAAAGCAAAAATTCAAATCTCCTCAAAAGTCCACTAATTAACTTTGAGAAATGGAAAGACGTCCAACAAATGCAAATGGCACATTTTCCACACGGTCTCGAAATGAATGAAAAGCTTTTCATTTACTGTGCCAATGTGCACAATGTGATTAAAATGGTTATTGGCTACACATTTCGTTAAAACATCTTGTGAGCAGGCCTTGCTAATATGTGCCTGCAATACCAATCAAACATAAGAGTATATCTTCAGCGCTTGTGCTAACTATATGAGGGTCAGGCGATGATTTTATAGCAACAACTTACAAGGATTTCCCTTGGCTTCAACAGGTCTTGAAAGCTCTTGAAAGGTAAATGGCACAGGAAATGCCTAGCAATATTTCCACAGGCTGGATTTTTGCATTATTTGATGCCGTAGAAAAGCATTACATTTTTGACATCAAGTGTTACAACGGCGCCGTATTTTTTAGTACTGACCTTACATCGTTCTCCTGCTACGGCTTCAGCCATTACATCAAGCATCCATTTAACGGCGTTTATAGTGAACCGTTCGTTTCTGAACTCGCACTACATTTAATGCAATAGGTGCAGTATTCCAGCAACGCGTCGAACACATAATAAAGGATCTCTTCGATAGCTATATATCAATAATGTACACAAGTTGAGTGCATAAAAGCCGCTTTGAAGTTTCATTTTAATCTTCTATCCGAACAAAAAACCATCGTTTCTTTTACAATTAAACGATTCTGCAAACGACAGATTACTTTTCTTTAAAGAGAAATGTTCTCTTTAGGTGCTTTTTGCAAACGACTTCGAAAACCGCTATCTGCTGTTGTCTTTATAAAAGAGGGAACCGCATTTCCACGCCCACGTTCTTTATAGTTCATACTCTTTATAATTAATAATTCAAGGACGAATCGAAAAGTTGGCAGAATACTCTTAATAAATTCCGAGCATTTCCTCCTGCAAATATCAAAACTGAAGTTTTAAAGCATTCACTGGTATTCACAATATTTGTATTTCCTGGGTTTCAAATCTTAAACACACAAATTTCAATAGCTCTAGATGTGTATCGTTAGTAATTTATTGAGTTTAACAAAAAATGCAAAGTAATTCTTTCAATTCTAAACTTGTTTTATCATTTACTTTCTGGGAACTTTTCATTTACTTCATTTAAAGCAAGTCTGTGAATGAAAAAAAGCATATCTTTCTCTTTTTCTCCTATATGTATGTATCTATATATATATACACATATCATTAATATATATATATATAATTAACACAAATACAAAGTAATGGTTGGTTTTTTTTATACCAGTCACCGAAAGATAAGGGGTATATTCATTTTGTTAAAACGTTTGCAACGCCCAGAATGAAGCTTCAGAGACCCCATAAAATATATATATTCTTGATCAGCATCAAATTCTGAATCGGTTAAAGCATGTCCGTCTGTCCACCTCTCCGTCTGTGTAATGTCTATGGTAAATATTCTTGTGGCCGCGAAGATGAAGCTCTTAGCTTCAAACTTGGCAGAAACATTAGAAGAAATACTTGCTTACAGTGTTACATCATTCCTTTTTTCAAAGGCATAAAAAAATGGTTTTTTGCACGCAAACAGACGTATCAACATTTGCACGTACATTCTACGAACGATGCTGTTGTACCTGTACAAAAAGGGAAAAAGTTGACCAGTTGGCTAAAATGGCCGAAGCAGATCGAAGAACACGCCTATAACGCCCACAAACAAAACTGAGAGTAGCTTTGCTTGCCACGCCCCCTCCCCCCAATTCTATAAAATATGCAAATTTATATTGCTGCTTCTTTCAATTTTTTATAGGGTGACAGTGCTGGATATAAAAGCTTCGGTCGCAATCCAATATCAATTTTTTACTGGTTTTCTTTGGTTTTGTATGCTAATAGATTATTTTATTTACTTTTTTTTAATACTTAATTAGTTGAGAAACACTTCTGTATACAATTTAGATAAATAAGTTATAATTTCTATGCAAGTTAAAGTTTGGATATAAAGACAAAAGAAAAGACAGCGTGCGGTTAAAGTCATTAGATATGATTTTACCGATAGACAAACAGATATCGATTGACAGGCGAATGTATTCACAACAACAAGTGGCAAGAAACAAGTGCAATTGCGGTTCTTTTCATAAGCATACTCAAACCACGCGCATACAATTACGTTTATATATCTGTGCATTTACCTACAATTTAAATGTACATCGGACCACATAATTAGAGAAAAAATTATTTCAAATAAATCGTACAATTTGTTTTAAATGAATTCTTCCCCACTCATTTCATTTAAATTCTAAAAATACCTAAAACGTTCGAATGCGAATGAAGCTAACCATTAATCGTTAAATGCCCTACGCTGTCATATTCGTCATAAGATACTAACAGTTACACTTTTTTATCACATAATAGTTTGAATTTCAGGAGAACAATTTTATGACAAAGGATCAAAAAAATTGGCTAAGTGTGTTTTAAATTTTAGCGCAACATGTTTATAATAACAACTCGGTTTGAGTTTAGCGATTATTTGCCGATAAATATTTAATAGGATTTTGAAGTTTTCCTGTCATGTTAACAACATTCGAATTTCCATAAAACATTCTTCATCATTAAAGCAGTTTGAAATAATTGAAATTCCTATCGAACTTCGCATTTACATACATAAACATGCAAATGCATAAACATGTTTGCGAATGTGTGCTTATTAATGCTGTTACCGCCCATAAATAATATTCAAAGAGTTCGTAATTCAAACCAGAGTAAATAACTTTCCGATAAACTGCAAATCATTCTGCCCTGAATGTGATTATACGCAAATATGCTATGCATCTAAATTTTTGCGCATATTTATCTATATACATACTTGGGAGAAATTGTCAAAGAGAAAATATTGAAATCAATTATATTGAACACTTACTTCTATGTACAGCTCATGTAAAGACTTTTTAAAATTTTCCTAATTTACGTCACAATCATAAAAACTAGACACTTAAGCATATAAGATAATAGCTTTTAGTTCATACAATTGCCTGGCCAATGCCATCGCCGGTCTGTATGCTACTTTTGTTGCACACATGGAATGTTTATATAAAATTCTTCGCTTTACTTTGCAAAAACATTTCTCAGTTGAATAAACCAATAAATCGCGGTCGTCGTCGTCGGCAGTAAAATGACATTCAAGTGCAATCGACGTTTAATAATCAAGGTCAAATCTTAGCTTCATGAAAAAATGGGCTAGGGATCTTTGCGTTCCAAAAAGCTTATACAAATTTCGAGTTAGTCCTATTATCGGGTATGTCGTTTGGTCACCAATTATAGCGGTTATGTGCAGTTTGTGAAATACGCTTAGATTCAATGTCTCTTAATCACCCTTCGTGAGCTGGGATGAGGAGGACACAGAACACTTCCTTCTTATGAGAACAGCCTTAGCTTGTTATCTAAGGCTAAGCTTATTAACGGCATAGTTGTACTGAATGAACTTGGTTGTATTGTCCCGTGTAGAATCTCTAGGCACTACATTTCCTTGACCGTACCACGATATAGGGCTAACTATGAACTGGAGCCTCCTACATAAGTCCTCTATAAAACATTTAAAGAAAATTATCACATATTCAGTCTTTCAAACGAAGGTGAGTATGTGAAGTATATGTTAGTCCTCCGACAACATTACTGACAGTTGCTAAGCGTTGTTGTCGCTGACTTGGTGTATTTTGCCATTATAAGCCTAGATTCTAGCATTTTAAGGCGTAGATTATGTCAATACCAACGTTGTCACGCTACATATTTTTGTTATGGATCATAATGATACGTATCTCCTAGACAAATAAAGAAGAATATTTACTTAGTTGGATATATTGTAGGGTCTTCCCGTACCAACCTAAGCAAATAATAGCTGAAAAGATTTGATGAAAGGCAATGCTCCTCTTCTGCTTATTATTATGCTCATACATTGCACGACTCCTTATAGTATATAGATTCGGCATTCTTGCACCTGATCATCGTTACTTCCATGTGTTAATGTATTTTGCGGAACGCACATAAAAAGATAGAACGCAGCACATTAGCATTCTCGAATCAATTCAGTAGATGAAGTTTTTAAATTAGCATAATTCGTTCGCAAATTCACTTACGGTGAATAAAAAATTAAGGGAACTCCGTGCATGCAGTTGGTTCAGCAATGTTCAAATTTCGAAGCACAGAAGACACTATTCGTTCTATTATTTTGACATTTGAAATAGGATAAGATATTTGAAAAAAAAAAATGACAGAACAGACTTTCGGGCAAAAATAATGGGAACTGGTGTACGCACTTTGCGAAATAAGAGCCAAATTGTTCTCAAATGAAGGCAAAAATCCCCAACGCCCGATCCTTAGTAATGTATGTTTAAGTTTTTAAAGGATACGGAATTTAAGGAATATCTGCATCCCTATAAACATTTTTTTCCAAACCGGAGAATAAGGAATCATTGGAGAATTATTCAAGAATTATGATTAAAATATATGCAATCGCTTGGAAATATTATTAAATAATTGTTTTATAAATACCTATATCACTTATGAATAACGCGATAATTGAAACTTTAATACAAGGTGGACACGATGCCATCTTGTTAACCTTGAGCTACTGATATTGTAGTTAACATCGATTTTAATAGGAAGATAAGTTTGCTTGCGAAGGAACGCGAAAGATTCCAAACTTAAAGAACTTAAAAACTTTCAAACTTTTGCTATTCATATTTATGTTGAAGCTTAAGTTAAGTTAAAGAAGGAAAGTTACAATAACAACTGAACTGCTTAGATTATCAAACTGCTGCGTAAGCTGCGCATATATATATATATGTATAGTAAAAGTTTAGCATTAATTTCACTTCACAGCAAGAAATTGTACAATAATAAAAATGATAATTATAATGACAATAATGGCAATAATGGATTTCTTGATGGCCACAACATAGTCGCCACGCAATTCCCTCATAATTTTGAAATTTTGTTAAGCATTTCTATACGATATAAATAAGAAACTAGAAAAGTATTCTAATTACGTCATTATTCCATAAAATATTTATTTTACAACGCGAATGCAGAACAATACAAATTAACCGAAAACATTTATAAGACAAATGATTCAACTGAACTTGTTAAACCTGTATTAAACATATCAGTGTTAACCATTGATCAGCTGTAAAAGTAAAACAAGAAATATTATACACACTAGTACAAGTATTTATACAGACGATAAATGCATTTCTATCTAATTAATTATATTGTTTTCAAAACACCTAAACTCTCCTCTATGTAAAAGAAATAAAAAAAAATTAATTATGAAACCAACGGTAGTTATTTTCTTCTGCATAGATCAAAAATTGAGACAGTTTTTCTTATGTTAATTAAGAAAAAGGCTTTTTATGAAGTTTTCAAATCTTCACCCTCTTCGACTAGATTTGCCAAGGAACATATAAGGAAACAGAAGAAAAAAAGCGGTTTACTAATCTTAAACTGGTTAAGAGCTTATTTCAAGTTCATGTTTAGCTGCAGTGCATAGAATTTTATAAATATTGGAATTTATTAACTTATCTGAAACGTTACAATAAATATAATAAATATAGTTTGTGTTAATATAAGTTGTAGTATGAGTGATCGCATATAAAACTAGAACACAGTAAGTGGTTTTAAGGGAAAAATAGCAACAAATGCATGTAAAAAGAATTTTTTAATAATTGCGCATAAATATTAAGAAATATTACACGCTACTCTTAACGCATACATATAAATGTATATATATATATATATATGTATTCGATAAGTATTTTCACAGTGATAGCTCATTTCAATGCACGCAGCGATTACTCCTAACTATGGCTTCAACCGGACGACGTAGCATGCCTGTAAATTTGCGAAGGAATCCAAATAAAAATATGATTCGGAGCATCTTTAATCTAATCAATCTTTTTTAAGACCTGCTCTGACGAGTTAGTACCGATCATCTTAACTTCGTCATTTACTTACATCAAGTAAAACCTTACGGTGGCTGCATTAAGTCTAAAGAACCTTAAAGTAAACACTTTACAACCCACTACCAACCGACCCCATATGCTATTTCACTCAATAACTCATATCAATGCATTTATCTGTATTAATATTGTATTCCATTGTAAACTAATTCTACATAATTCTACATTCTACATAAAGTGATCCGACGACAACCTTGGTTCCTATAAATTGCTTAACACTGTATTGCAAAAATCATAGTTAAATCGATCTCCGAGTGCACGACAGAACATTGAAGTGAAGCGGAGAAAATCGAAAAACTTTTGCGAGTTATACACTTAAAGAAAATATATTTAAAAAAAAAAAAATTAGTTCAATGTGTTAAACAAAATGAGGACATCGTCGGTATGTTGTGATAAGCTGTTGCTGAATTTGCAAAATTTTTGTATTATATTTTGAATTTTTTTTTTGGTGTGTGTTTTCAATTTTATTTCAAGGTTTTATTATTAACCGTTGTAATCGCTCTGCACGGTTCCATTACGAAAGCAAGTTTTCTACCTTTAGTAAGTTTGCCGGGAGGCCATCATGATCCCCACCATCATTACGTAGTCGTGCAACACCCAGGCGTATTAGTGTCCGTTGCTGGCCACGGTGCTAGTCCTGGTGCTGCCTCTGGCGGCTCTGGCGGTGATTCGGGTGGTGATGATGGGTCATATAATCCACCAGCAAGTGTCGATGATGGCTCTTATAAACCAAAAATTGGGTTAGAAGGAGAATATGTAGAAAAATTAGCTGACGTCCTGGCAGCAGCCGGGGTTTCTGTTGGGGGTGACGCAGGCGATGCCGGTGTTTATGGTGGTGGTAGTGTGGTTATAGATGCTGCGGGCGGTCTAGGATCATATGGTGCTGCTGCTGGTGGCGCTGGGAATGGCGGAAGTTCGGTTAGCACTTATGATTTTGGGGGTTGGACTGGCAATGACGGGTTGGGTGGGGTAGCTAATGCTGCTGCGGGTGATGCCAGTGCGTCCGGTGGCTTAGGAGGATCTGTTGGAGTCGCTGCTAATGCTGGTGCTGCCAATGGTGGTGACGACAATGGTGGCGATGGTGCAGGCAATGGTGCTGACGGCAATACTGGCGATGGTGCTGACGGCAATGCTGGCGATGGTGCTGGCAACGGTGCTGACAGCGGTGCTGGCAACGATGCTGGCAACGGTGCTGGCAACGATGCCGCCAGCGGCAATGCTGGCAGCGGCGCTGCAAATGATGCTGCCGATGGAGCCGCCGATGGTGCTGGCAGCGGCGCTGCCAATGGTGCTGCCGGTGGTGCTACCGATGGTGCTGGCAATGGCGCTGGCAAGGGTGCTAGCAGCAGTGACGGAAGTTCGAGCGATGAGGGCGGCGTAGTAGGTAGCAGCGGAATTGGTTTTAGCGGCGGTGCTGGTGGTGGTGGCGGATACGATGGCTCAGGTGGCCTTAATTTTTACAATAGCTTTAGCAGTGTTGATGTGGCTAGCGGACTAGGAGGAGGAGCTGGAGTTTCTGCTAGCGCTGGTGGAGGTGCAGGTCAAGCAGGTAGTGCTGGAGGTGTGGGTGGATTGGGAGGTTCTGGGGGCCTCGGCGTAATAGCTGGAGGAGGTGGTGGTGGTGGTGGAGGCGCTGGTAGTGCTAGTGGAATTGGTGGGCTCGGAGGATTTGGGGGAGCTGGAAGTCTCGGTGGAGCTGGTGCAGGTGGTGGAGGCGGAGGTGGCGGAGCGGGTGGTGTTGTTTTTAGTGGTGCTTCCGGCGGTGCTGGCGCTGATGGTGGCGCAAGTCTTGCAAGCGCTGGTGGAGCTGGTGGCGGTGCAGGAGGCGGGGGCGGTGCTGCCGGTGCTGCCGGTGGGGCCGGTGGCGCAGCTGTTTTTGCAGTTGCTAGTGCTAATTATGGATCTGGTTTGTGCGGGCCAGATGGGGCCAACGGTCTTGACGGACCTAATGGTGCCGATGGTTCCACAGGCGGCAAAGGAGGAAAAGGTGGTAAAGGTGGCTGTGTAGGGGCAGGAGGAAGTGGGGGGGCGGGAGGAGCAGGTGGCGCCGCTCCTCATCCTAGTACAGGCGGCGCGGTGTCAGCCAATGCCTTCGCCCAAGCTCACGATCACGCTCATGCTCATGCTCATGCTCATGCTTCATCCTGGTCCCAACCGCCTTATCCCGTTGTAGTAAATGATCTTTTAAATTACGTTGTGTAAGTATATATTACAAAGAAAGCGAGTTTACCATTGTTTTAAAATATCTTGAAAATTTTAGAAAATCACGCTGGTAAATAGAAACAACTTAATCGGTGAAGCCGAAACTGACTGATGAGTATCACTGACTCGGCAGTGTGATCCTTGATGAATTACATAAGTACTTAGAAAAGTACTTTAAAAAATTGGAACTTTCAAACGAAGATGCATACATATATAAGCCTTTAATTTATAACCTCTAGTTTAAGTCTAGTCATAACATAACAAAAGACGATGTATTATAATAATCAACCATTTTGCATGCGAATATATAAATATTCAGAAGGAAAAATGTGTAATCTCTTAAATCATTGGAAACGTTTAAGCCACCGTTCTAGATCAAAAACTCATAACGTAGCTTTCATTTCACGTATTTAGAAGAAGCGACCCACTATGGACGTGCTAAACTTAGGAACATCGTGGGAATTAGAGCTTTTTTTTAATTTCTAATTGTTACAAAGGAAGGTAATTAAACTGGCAAAAAACCGAATTCCACGTTCATTTTGCACTCTTGAGATAAGCGGCTAACTCAAGAACTGATTTAATGCCAGCCATACAAAGTAAGAAAAACATTACATTTCTCTAAATATTATTTTCTCTTCGTATAAAATTGTTATTCTAACAAATAAAATAAATTCTTATTTTAACAAATGAGAACATTTTTTTAAAGTGACCCAGACCCAGACAAATATTGCCAAATTTTCAATATTTCTTACAAAACTTAAGCTACTATTTTATCGTACAGAGCAAATGTCACAAACGGACGTATACATCGACAATGTATCGAATATATGTAACCGAACTTCGAACAGTAAATTTTTAGAAATTAGGAAAATCCAAAAAAGGTTCGAATATCAAACGTTTTGTTCCACTCGACGGCTGTTCAAGTTTCCAAAGCTATCACTCTTTTTATAGAGAAACTTTGCAATTTCAGAATAGACGTGATTTGGGTAAGCATATCTTCATTCCCAGTTAGAAACGAGGCAACCTCTTTCACTCAGTTTAGCACTATACGCTTAGAAGTGATCATACTCATCAGACAGAATTTTATTTTTTCTGTGGCTTTCTGTGGAAAAGTTCACAAGATGATTTAATCCATAAAAATCCATGCATTTACGGTGTGCGGCGTGCACGATATGTTTTTTTGAACAACTTTCACTTTAGCAACGTAACGCAAGCTCTGCAATAGGTACAACCAAATTTTATTTTGACAGTTGGTGCATGATGCACGATGCAAATGCAATCGTTGTGTATATATGTTATACATAAAGTTATCGCATAGCAGTGAACGCTATCTCATACAAACAAACAAAACAAACTTTGCATACATAATTAAACTCTCGAAAAGCTAGAAAAATAGAAAGAAAAGAAAACCAACCAAGCTTCGAAGCTAAGTGATGTAAACAATGATGCGGAAAAATTTGACGACACCCGCAATGAATGCTTGAAATTTTATTGTTAATACAAATGAAGGCATTCTTTCAATTTTGTGAAAACTAATTCTCTAAGCACACTCGCTCTTCACACATTCGATGCTCATATATTATTATTCCTTGAGATTTTATTCGGGAAATATCACTTCACGAAATCTTCAATCGTATAGTTATAGTAGTAGTGGTAATATTAACGCTTTAGAGCTTTCGTAAAAAGGCTTTGGCATTTTTCTAGGAACTCTTTACAAAATATCTTTCCCACCACATGTCTACTGAAATTGCTGTTAAAGTATTTATGCTTTAGGTTATATACATAAGGACTGACGAGATCTTATATATACTATGTGTGCAATTAAATTCTGCAAATTGAAATCAGTTGCTTCCTAAAACGTTCTTGGCGTATTCATTTTTTCCGAAGTTTTTTTTTGGGCGTACAGAGGTTAGATATTTGATGCTTGTAGTATTCGGGTTGTTTACAAGTTGTCGTTCAGTAAGTGTTAAGAAATGGATTTCATTGACGACAATGCATTATTTTTTCTTTTAATCTGGACTAGGTAGCAACTATCGCAAATGCATGTGCCAAGTTATGTTATTTCCTGCAAATAAAAAAATCTTCTGATGACACTGCGATTCTTATGGCCGGCATTTTTGCTGCCGGCGTTATTGCCAAACTACAAGCAGCAATTATTCAATCGGATGCGTTTTTGAGAAAGTAGAAAATTCCACTTAAGAGGCAGAAAACCCAAACGATCGATCGAAACGATTACTCGTTAACGTAAAAAGCTTGTTTCACTCCCGAACATACCTGGAGAGCTGACGGTAATGACATCCCTTGGAAGAGTGGAATCACGTATTTGGATGAAATATTGGATCCCAAGCTCAACTTTAATTGCTATGTTAACAACATTATTCGTAAAGCTAACAGCGTAACCAAAATTCTTTACGCACTCATTGAGAGAAATGAAAGTTTAAACATAAGCAGCAAGAAATTAATCATCAAAACTATATTTCATTCCTTCATGTTTTATGCAGTTCTGGTTTTTAGAACAAAATGTCGAAACTTACCGTAATCTCATATCAAAGAGATGCAATTGCTATAAATATTTCTTTTTCCGTTTATTGATTTTTTCTTTGCTTTTTTTTTTTAGTTCAAAAGGGTTTTTTTTTAATACTACAAAACGATCACTTTGATCTTCTTGTGCATCTTGTGCATCTGGTATTTTACCAAATTTTTGTGACTTTTTCATATCCAATTAATCAAAAATAATTTACATATCAATAATATAGTTTTTTTGGACGAAGAGAAAAGATAGTGAAATTGTTTGGAAAAAAAGGCGAAGTGACAATCTATCCCATGTCGAATAATAATTTATACCATTTATGGCGTCTTTGAATATTACAATATACAATACAATACAATACAAGTACGACTGTCTGTCGTTGTGGACGTAAGTTTATTTTATTCTCTAACTCATTCATGTTCTCGTTAATACTGTTAAACATTAAATGACTATGTCTTATGTATGATAACCAATTTGAGGAATAAACAACAGAAATAAGAAAAGACTTTTTCTTCTTATAGCCTTCTTCATTTTCAAAGAAAGAAATCAAAAATATCAAGTTCCAGCATACATTGCAGAACTTTGATCGACTGCTACCGATCAATATCAACATTAACTAAGCACCAGTTTCAAGGAAGTCATGAATTTAAGAATTTTTTCTTTGAAACATGGAAAAACAACTTGTCGGTTGATGACGTTCCTTACTACATTTTAACTAGTAAATGTACGATCATGTTCAAAGCACGTAATTTATGATTACGTGAACAACTAAAAAAGACCATATTAGTCCAATACTCCCCCCTTTGCTTTATATCATCGAAAATTTTTTTATAAAAACGACCATATTAGTCCAATACTCCCCCCTTTGCCTTATATCGTCGAAAATTTTTCTATAAAAACGACCATATTAGTCCAATACTAGGCTTGATTTACGAGGTCGATGGATATGAAAATTCAACGGCAAAAGCTCCTCCGGCATATTATAGCAATGACGCAGCAGTCATCGAAAATAGTATTTACAGTTTGTGAGAAAGTGAGAATGGAATAACTATGAATAATCGATTTGATAAGTGAGGAGGGCGATGGTATAGTCTCGACAATAACACATCTTATGGATCCTCGCTATGTTGCATTGGGGGACAAAAAAACATATTCGTCAAAGAACTGTAGACGTTTTGACTCGGTTTTAACTATTGACAACAAAATTTAAGTTTTGGCGGTTGCGGGAAAAACTCGTGTCGACATGATATCAAAGAGAATAAATGCACCTTAGACGATTCGATGACTATGGAGTTCATAGATGGAGGAGCTGCTCTTGCCCATCAACGAATTAATTGATCAAACCCAGCCTGGGAATCTTTAATAACTAACATATTACAAGTTAATAGAGAGTAAAAAAAATATATCTCTATTACAAATAAATCTTTTATATATAAATTGCTTTGAATATTCAACCAGCACGGCAGGTATACCCAAATAAGCATCGTGAAAGTGCCATTAATGTAGATAAAGAATTGATTCTGCGCTGAATAACTGCGACTTCCCTTTGGGTACCATCACAAACAAACGGCGCCTCGGTTCAGCTAACAATTGCATGTCTCCTTAAAATGTATTTCCCTTATACTTTATACCACTTGTGGTACGAAAGGTCATCAACTTCCTGCGGACGTGTACAACAATCAGATGGACTTAAGATAGACCTACGTATTATTATATTTAGAATCACATTTCTATATAAATTTAAGCTTGTCCGTCTGTTTTGTTTTTTCATGCCTATAAATCGCACTACATTGATTCAATTTGATACATTGACGTGTTTTGGCCCAAAGACGAAAGCTATTGAAAAATGATTCGCATCGGGCTGCTGGCTGAACTTCTTCACATATAACACATTACTTTGAAAAGTCGTTATACGAATAACTGCATTGACGAAACTAGTGTAGGATATTTAATAGAGCGCCGTGGCCGACCACAATATTTTGCTTATTTAATATTAGAATATACGGCTTGGTTTTTTGAACCTTTAAGAATTAAGCGGACAGTTCGACTGACAATCATAATTCCGTATCGTGCAAACTACCTGATTCCAATACGTTTTATTACATAACTTCCAATTAAAATAACTAAGTCAGTATTGGAAACACTTTGAAAACAAACTCTTGAATCAATAAAAGATAACTTCAGTTGCTGGTATAGCATTGAAGTTTCCGAAATTTTATCGAATACCTTTCTGTTTGTTTAACTTGGATCTAAATACATTTACATTTAATCTGTTCTTTTCCTAACTAAACAATGTTTTATTATCCATCGTCAAGGGATTGTGGTATATTCATTTCGTCGAAACATTTGCAGCATTCAGAAGGAAACTATATACGAATAGATTTTTGATCAGCATCACAATCTGAATCGATTCTGATAAGTACCTCTATATATCCCGGCGAACACCAAATATTGGTGCTATCTAGGCATGTTTGTCTTTCCTTCTGTCTGTGTCTTCCGCAACATTCTTCCGTTCGCAAAAATCGAGTTAAGTTGAATATGAACGAAGGATGAGTAAGAAAATATTTCGACTTAATAAACCCAATTATCTAATTATGGTAACCAAATCAAACGTATGTCGTTGCGATTTTCAACATTAAAGATTTTTTTGACAAATCCTAGTCAACCATCATACTTCTATCTGTTCTTATGATTATACAAATAGTGCACTTCGGAAAGTGTTTTTACAATCCGTTTATAGTCTATTCTCTTGAAGGCAGACAATCTAAATGCTTATATGATCATAATAATCTAATAATTGGAGGACATCGCTCAAGAGCTATTCTAAGTTATTTTGGGGGACAAAAAGTAATTTTGTTCATCAAATCATTCATTATGTTAATCATAAGTAAAAGTACCACTTTTGTCCTACCTAATCTTACGGAAAGTTCAAACTTTTTTTGTTGCATATTATTCTGCTCGAAGGTTTTGCTCAATGACACAATCCACCACCTTTTTTTGCTTTCAAAAACACACGTGCTGTAAAACATTCATAGAATTTGTTAGATCCTTCCGAACAATTCACTTTAAAACTGCAATGACAAAGTTTCCAAGAAACATTTTCCATTCGGAGATCGTTTTATGCTTACGACAATTATTTATGTTTCTTTCACATTTCTATATAAAGCTTTCGAACGTATAGATTAATGCAATGCTCTAAAATAGATAAATAGAAATTAATTTATATATTATTTACTTTCAAAGCCAATTCTACGCGCGCCTAAAAGTAAACTTTGAATTTTTAATAGATTGTCGTTGCGCTTTGCGCTAAGCTTTCCAATTTTCAAAATAAACGAACAACTTCACTGAATAATAAACAAGCAAGAAAGTTATATTCGGCAGGGGCCGAACCTCGCGTACTCACCCCTATGCTTTTCCAATTCTACTCTCCATGTTCTTTTATTTGATACTTATATCGCTGGTATTATTAAGAAAAAGTTAACCCACCAGGTGGTGGTGTCTTTCATATATATTTTAAAATTAACCCGTTTTTAGGCAGATAGTATTTCTTCATCTGAGGAGTGTACGCCTTGTTTGCCTTGTGATAAACAAGCATAAAAACTCAAAAAATTGAAAAAAGAAGGTTTAGTTACTCGCAACTTTCTGTGGGCATGGCCAATTGGATCCATTTTCGTACCTAAAGAGTAGGCAGTTGCGAAAAGTAAATGTAAAAAGTTTCAGGATTGTAACTTTTATAATTTCCGAGTAACGAGCAAAAATCCAAAAATTTTTGTAAAATAAAACAAAGCTGCATTCGGTTTACGCTGCAGTGCGCGCTTCTGCTCTGACCAATTTTGCCCATTTTCAATAGCAACCTGCGCGCAGAAACTTGCAATGTTTCTACCAAATTTGAAGTCGATATCTTCAATTTTGCGACCAGAAGAGTGCCAACAGCACACACCATACAGACGGACGGACATGGCCAAATCAACTCAGAATTTCACGCTGATCAAATATAGAAATACTTTATAGGATTTCCGAAGCTTCCTTCCTCCTTTTGGGTGTTACGTATATTCCGGGAAAAACCCAAATGAGTACACCCCTATCTTACAGTGTTGGGTATAAAAATTATATAAGTTGACAAGGGAATCCTCTACTTCCCCGTCTCTTGAAGCTATATATAAAACTCGAATGGTGGTTTGTTACTTTCCCAACTAGGGGAACCATTTTTGTGCTTATCTTTTAGGAGCAGTTGCTAAAGATTTGTACCTAATTTTTTTAAGGCGATATAAATTAACTACAGGTTACAATTTATAACAAAAAAATTTTGAAAATGTTCTTCAGTTTTTTCGATCCCATGACTATGTAATGCGCAAGGACCGAAGTCACGTGGCTTGTTTTGGTCCTACACGTAGGTTAAGGCCTTTATTCTGTCTACAGGTGCCGCAATAGGGATATTTTGAGAGAAAACTGGCCGTTTAGTCCGACGACCACTGACGATAGGTCGTTTCACTTAAATATGGGCAATTAAATTGTAATCTTTAGCTACCAGGTTCTTCTTCAGTTATTCGAACTATGTAGTTTAGTAAGTGACGTAAGATTGTTAATGTAAGAAAGTGGAATTGTACCAAAAAGTGTTATTGAGATTTTCATTCAGAGACGGAATATAACTAACGAAGTTAAGAATGCCTAGAATAGCTATTATTTCTTAGAAAGGTAAATTTTTCCAGCATAGCAAACATTACGATCTTCACAAATGTGATACATTGAAATTTTCTCTATAGGCGAAATAACTGCTGCTAAAGTTGGCAAAATATCGTAGAATACGACAACACGTGAGTATGCTAATCCTATATTAAATACGGTGAGTTCTAACGTCCGCGTATATAGATGTAGGGGAAAATGTTCAAACTATCAGAATAAAAAAAAAAACTACAAGAAAGACAATAAGAAAGTACATTAAATATGTGAAAATCTTATTTAAATTGAAGGCTTAAAAACGCAACGGATACATTGCCGAGAAAACTTTAAAAGTTTATAAACATAAGTTAACAAAAAAAGAGGCTAAAGACACAATGTAAAAGGAAGAGTCATATATGAATATAAAAACTAGTAATAAAAAGTTGTGGATAGCTGTTTATTGCATAAACTAGGCTTAACATAAATCTTTTGTTTGAAGAGAAAAAATAAAAATGAAAAAGAAGACAATAACATACTTACCTTTTTTTGGTGAAATAAAAACACTAAGTATAAGAACAAAAACAAAGGAAAAAAAAAGGAAGATGAAGGAAGAAAGGAATGATTAGAAGCCTATTATAAGGAGCATCTACAGACTGGCTAACGGTTGTGCAGGTGCAAAATACTCAGTGCCGTGTTTCCAGCCAAACGATGGAAGTATGAGGTAGTGACATCAAAGGCAGTTGGAGGATTGCAAGGTCTTTTTCTGCACGCAAACGCGGTGATCATGTCTGTTGTCTAAATTGGAAGAGTGGGTTTGCAAAGATGAGGTGAGTAAGCGATTGTGCGTTGAGTGTGTGCGTGTATGCGTGGATGTAACCGCAGACAATGACTTAACGAACCGACAAATACATAGACACAGACTAACGATCTGGAGGACAATGTCGACGGACGGCAGGACCGCTATCTAATGTCATGCAGTTAGTGATATAGGTTTTAATTATTTCATAATTTTTTTTTTTTGGTAGATGCAGCTGGGCTAGTCAGGGGGAGAAAAAAACTTCAGCCCCAGCTCTAAATACATTACAGTGTTTGGAGAACAAAATGTGAGTTATAATGAACTAGAAAGTTTAGATATACAATAGTTCAAGAAGTAAAAAAGTGACTGCAACAAAATTCAATTTACGCCTTTTAATGAAAGGTTCGCTTAAATGAAACTCATATAAAAAATAAAGGATGTCAGCTTATGACTTATTATTATATCCTACACTACTTGTAGTACAGGGTATATTAAGTTTTTGCGGACATAAGTAAGACCCAGAAGGGCTTTACATAAAGGCTAAACTTGTCTGTCCGTCTAAAATCTGTCCATGTAAATTTGTGTTCGGCATTTTTGAAAATTATTCAGTCGAAGTCACTATTAATTATTACAATTATTTTATTATTAATAATATTTCGACATTCCCAATTGGAAAGAAAAATGTGGTTCGGCTGGGTCGAATTTTTGAACCTCCTCTCATATAAACGTTCTTGCAAAGACTGAATCTGTATATGGTAAAAATATCTAAAATTCGGCGTGAAAGTTGGTTCATAATGATAAATTGGCAAAAAATCAACCTTTCCGAATATGGACCACGAAGGTCTACATTTGGGATATCACCGCACATAAGGATTCTCACGAAATTTAAACCTCTATAGGCCAAAAAGGCCTAGCTGTTAATGCTTTATAATGGTAATTTGTTCATAATAGTAATTTGATCTGGAAATAAGTGCACCAAATTTGAACCACATGACCTCAGTCCATATAAGATTGCTCATGAATAGTAAGCCCTTCAGAAAAAGATTTTCTAAATATTTTATGATGAAAATTGGTCCTTAGTAGAAGTTTGGAAAAAAAAAATGAACGCTAAGCAATTTGGATCACATAGATCCATTTTTTAGATATGCAAGTTTTCATGGAAAGTATGCTTTTAGAGAAAATAATGTGCAAAATTTGGCATATTATTACCAAAACTGCTAGTCTTATTGGGTTAGAGTAGCTAATGGTTGGCCTTGCCCGACTATAATGTTCTCATTTGTTATTATTACTGTAATTTATTGAAAACAGAGAAATAAACCGTTAAGCCAAAAGTACCATGAACCCTAGCATCCAAAACTATCGGCTGCTTTTTTTAAAAAGGTAGAGTAAATAGCTTTCTTATATATATCAACCATTATCGTTTGTTTAAATTTTCATGTCCATCACCTGCAATACACGCACAACGAAGACTCCTAACGAATCCCATTAAGTTTATAAGTTCATTGCTCGTTGACGTAGAAGTTTTGTCTGTCTGTCATGTCTATAATAGACAAAAACCCACAACTTTTAACTCATAGCAGAGATGTTATTCGGTATCATATAAGACTTCCAACACATAAACAAGCGTGTCACACAAACACGCGTTCTAAGCGAGACAAGTCCCTACAACTTAGTCTGAGAGAGTTATTAATACGAAACCAGCAGATACAAGCTTTAAAACCCCTATAAAGTATCTAAATTCTTAGCCACTTTCAAATTTGGAATGCATCTAAACGTGTCCGCCTATTCATCTGTCCATCCGTCTATTTGTATTTAGGGTACGCATTCTCCCGAAAGAATTTGAAATTGATGTAAACTTTTCAAAGGACACGCCTACAACGCCCACATGCATATGCGACAAAACCTTTTATTTTGAAAATATAAATATAAATCGGCTGCGCCTACTCCATATTATAGAACATAAAAATTATGTACTTTTATTTCTTTTGCCCTTTTTAAGAAAGCGGTGGTGGGTATAAAAGATTCGGTCTTAACCGAATTTAATTCTCTTACTTGCTTTTCTTTTTACTTTCCATCTGGGTGTTAATAATAGCTTTTAATAATACCTTCAGTCATTAATTATACCAGTTGGTCACTTTATAAAGAATATGCCGATGTTGTTTCACATTTGACATTTCCATTGAAAAATGGGTTTTGCATAATCTATGTTTTAAACGTGGGAGAATTTTGCAAAGCTTTGTGAATATTATGAGAATGAGATTCTCATGATTTTACGTTGATTTCCAAAGAAAACTAAAGATCGAAAGTAAGTAAAACAGGTAAGAAAATTAAATTCAGTCGGGATCGAATCTTTTATCCCCATCACCGTTATCCTAAAAAGGACAAAAGAAGTAAAAGAACATAAATTTCATGCTCTATAATATGGAGTAGGCGCAGCCGATTTGCTATGAGAATGTTTATCGCAAAGTAGCGTAAACAGATAGATGGACAGACGAACTGGCTGACACGTTTAGCTGTATTCCAAATTTGAAACTGGCCAAGGATTTGTATACTTTATGGAGTTTTTGAAGGTCGCTTCTGCGGGTTATATAAAGATAATGGAGAAAAAAATGAAATTATAACACACTATAATATTGGGTAGGAATGGTCAATTTTTTCCATTGTTGTACGCAAATGCTACGCAAAGCGTCTCCATAGAATATGCTTTCAATTTGTTGTTCATTTATTTGCTATAGTTTATGAGTAATAAGCAAAAAATCAATTTTTCGTTCCTTTTGAAAAACAAATCGTTCTCAGCTTACGTGGTGCCTCACCGTTCGGCGATGGGTATAAAAATCGTTACAATTGTTTTGAATCAACATGAAAAATCTATTGTGATACGTTAATATGTACAATAAACATTATGCATTAACTTCGTGCTAAAGGCCAGCAGTCTATAAATATTTTGTTGGAAAACCCGCTCAAGCTCTGTCGTAAACAGTATTGCAACCGTAAGTATTCGCTTGGCCAGTGACAAAATAAATTTTGATTAGTAGAAAATTTTTTTGTTTAACATGTTATTAGACTTTTTTTAACGAATTTCATCGTAAGATAGCACTGAAGAATGGACTTGGCAAAAACGGCTTCTTCAAATAGCCACAATAGAAATAGAAAGCTTCATTTTAATATGAGCATAAAGTAAAGGGATCCTATTCTTCACTTAATTATGTTTTCAATAAGTTACTAACTTTAAGTTTGAAAAGACTTTTTAATTCGCATTCTTAACCAGAATCTAGATTATTTTCGTTTCGAAAATATTAGGTGATTAAGAAATAAATTTTGTTTTTTCCCTGTAGTGGATTTAATTGCATTTTTTCACAACCAAGTTCACATTTAAGGAGCACTGCCTTCACATGTTTGATAACTGATATCGTAATGTTTGGGCGGAAAGCAATTTGTTTTTGATTCTGCGCAAAAGTTTTCGTTTGGTGTCTTACCAAATAAGGAAGGTCGAAAGCAACATGAAAATGTTGCTTGTTCTCGGTGTACTTTTCTTCTATTACTAGCGAAAAGGTAGAAGTGAAGTTCAAGGAAGAAAAAGATAATTGGATACGTACGCTAGTGCCAAACCTGGTTTGCAAAATTTCATTTCGACGCTTTTGCACCACGTTCTGAAAGAACAATACGAGCCGATAAAAACAAAATAAGAGGCACCAATTGAAATAAACCGCCGAATGACTATTCGTGAGATCACTGAAAATTTAAATTCATTGATTTCTATCATTATTGATAAAATATTTATGCGCTACAAGGATATCGAACTTTTTTCTTTTTTTTTTGACCAACAAACCAAATTTATGTTCGTGTCACTCAATACCTATGATTTCCGTGTTTATAATGAATTTTTGCTTATTATGATTGACTTTTTTATCTGTTGTTAAAGATTTTCTAATTCCCTTTCATTAACCATAATCCTTACACTATCATTACATTAGCCTTTACGCTTATTTTCTCTGCCAGTTAATAGCTAACTGAAAAAAATTTAATTATCTGTTCAAATATAACTTAAAGTCGTGAAATAGATGTACCATTAAGTGAAACACATTTACATTTATCCGACTTTCAAGTTTAACTTTTTTTTGTAAACGACCCCGTGTATATCAATGCAATGGCGAGAAAATTAAGTGCTTTAACCAAGTCAAATCTGTAAGATCAAATTACTCAAGAAACATTCAAAATTCTTCTACGTCGTGTGGAAGCAAGTATATACGAACATGTTCTGTTTCAACTAAGCTGAAAAAAAAAACATAATTTATTCTTGTTGAACTAGAAAACTCCAAAGTTATGTATGAAAATGTGAAAATGGTTATGATTCGCTCAAAAACCCTTTTATAATATACTTAAGGAAATTATTGAATTTTGAACAAGTGAGAAAATTATATTCGGTTCCGCATTTTTTATACCCGTAATTTTTTGGAAATTTATATTGTGTATCTGTTCTAGTTTATCAGCAACGAGCAAGAGATTGTGGAAGCAAAAATGTTCACAATGTTTGTTACATGGGCCTGTAGGCGTTGTGGGTGTGTTCTCCGAAAAGTTCGAGTAAATTTCAAATTCTTTTCCATGTTTGTAAGTGATCTTCATTTTTGCGAACTCGGGTGTCTTTACCGCAGATTCTACACAGTTGCGCAAACGGACGGATGGACAGATGGCATGATTAAGTGCATTCCGAATTTGAAACTGCCCAAGAACTTATGCACTTTATGGAGTGTTGAAGGTCAATTCTGTGTGTTATATAAAAGTATTGGAGAAAAAATTTAAATTGTAACTCACGATAATATTGGGTAGGAGTGGTCCATTTTCTCCAATCGCACATTGAATATACGTTACAATTTTTGTACATTTACCTGCTGCAGTGTTTGGGTAATGAGCAAAAAATCAATTAGTTATTCCTTTCGAAAAGTGCAGATGTTCTCAATTTACATGATATTGTAGGCGTGTCATTGACTGACAATGTTTCTGCCAAACTTGGAATTGTGAGCTTAATTTTTGCAGCTAAGAGAATGTTTACAATATACATTACACAGAAGGACATTCTTAAATCGAATTTGATGATAATCAAGAATATATATACTTTATGGAGTCTCTGAAGCTTCGCTCTGAGCGTTTCAAACGTTTTGACAAAATGAATGTAACCCACGTAACGGTGATGGATATAAAATCAATGTCGAAAATCTGATTAAAAATAAAATCTATTTTGTCCGAGCTATTGCACCTTATAGCTCCTTGCGACACCATTTTTAATAACCATTCAATTCGCCTTAGCAGCAAATATTAGATTTTTTTAGTACCAGTTAGTATAGAATAGTATTGAACGCAATACCAGAAATGATCCACAATGCTTTGCACAAAAAAAAAAAGAAAAAAGAAACTTACTTGTTAAAATAAATAATAATGAATCAAATAAATGAAAAGGCATTTAGTACCTAATGCTCTAAAATGTTACTCTGGAATAATAAGAGAATGATATAAAAACCTTTTTAATGGCCAGTCAAACGATTCAAATAAATCGCTTTCCTTTTCTCTCTCAAAAGTTTAATGAGAGCTTAATGTGTTCTTTTTAATGCACATCAATTACGCTAACAGTTCAATAATTGCGCACAAGCAGGTGGGTTTGTTCAAATTTCCAACTAACTGACATAAATCGTTCATGTCCTAACAGTTTAATATATGTGTAAATGAAAGTATTAAACGTATTTTAGCTTAAACATGGCGAATTGTGTGTGTGTGTGTGTCTGTTATTGCATTTAAGTAGTTATGTAAAAAAATAATTCCCCAAAAACAGCATTTGCTGTGATCTGAATCTCGGATATGTAGCGTAAAAAGTAGCTGGATTATGTGATCGCCGACCTAATTCCTACTCGGTCAAAGGATACGTCCACAGTACACGTAAACTGCAACACCTCTCTTTTGTTTGTTTTGAAAGTATGCAGTTTTATAGCGGTGTGAGGTTAAGTTCGAATTTAGCTACGAAAGACACGCCTCTTATCCTTTAGCAGAGCCCTGTAAACGTCCTAACAGAGCTGAATTTAGAAGCTATTTTATATATATTTAGCGAAAAATACTGATATTTGAGATTCCAGCGCGTCCAAACTAGAAAACGTTATCGCGAAATTAACATAACCTATATCTTAACAACTTCTCTATAACTACCAAAAAAATTGCCATACACTAAAGTCGTCGTAAAGTTAACTTAACCTCTTTCTTAGAAATTATAATAATTTTTGGTGAAATTACCGTAACCTCAATCTCCCGTAATCTACAAAAAAATACATAAGCTTCAAATATTGTCACATATACTCATTAGTCATATATGAAAAATAGCAGATATCACTATGAAAGTTCTCTTCAAAATCGATTAATGTTTCTTAAAAATTTTGCAATTATATAACCCGGCGAGAACTGATAAGAAAGATTTCGAATTGAGGTGGTATCTTAGACGTTAATAAGCTTTTTGCTTGCCACTTTATTATATTCATTTGATAATGACGTTAATTTATGCCGCACGAGCAATTTTTATAAACATATGACGACAGTTTCCGAACTCTACCCATATTTTTTTTTGCTCGTGTTTAAAAAAATATGTTAACAATTCATGCGATAATAGAAGGAAATGGAGAACAACTTATTATATGCGTTATTTACATATGTCTCTTTTTTAATGTTAAACAGGTGTTTCGAACACATAAATTTCATATTCTGCATAATAATTTAAGTAATAAAAATATCAATTCAAATAAATATTCAATTCAATGAAATCAATTTTCAATAAATTTAAAATGTAATAAAAAAAAAAACATTAATATATCAAGTGTAACAATTAATCAAATGAGAAAATGATCGAAGCGAAATTCGATTGACATCAAATAGTTAACACTTTTGTGCATAAGTAATTGTACGCACACATTGTCATTGTCATTTAAATAATAATACATTCTCTTACATCTAGGTGTTATAACAAAATAAACTACATTTTATGAATGGCATATGTAAGCGCCACTATCCATTGCATAGTAAAATACTGCTTAACCCAGATATATGTATATATATAGTCAATGGACAATACCAATAATAACAATAGAAATAATAATAAAAAACTCAATAATATGTTGCTGAAAACAATTATGATCTCTGTAGTGACCAATAACTTCAATATTTTCAAAAGGGTAAAGAGTGCGGATAAAACAAATTTACAAGCAAGCAACCAAAAGCCATATGTTACAATCTCTGGACTCCAGCAACTCAGATCAACAAGTAAGGAAATTATAATCGACTAAGGTCGAATCTTTTACACCCGTAAACTTAATATTAAAAGAGAATATGTAACGTTTTTTGGGAGCAGTTTACGAGTAAAGAGCATTATTTCGCTTTCGAGAATAGCGGTGTTCCCACTTTATGGTGGCCTGTGGTCGTACCCCTATCGGTATTGGGCGCTTTTGCAATAGCGGCTTGTCTGTGGGAACTTGAAATGTTTCTACTAAATTTGGAATTTGGCATTATCTTCATTTTTGCGATCAGGAGAATGTTTGCCACAGACTGACAAAGACAGCCGAAGATGCTTAAATCGATTTGGAAATTGATGCTTTTTTTAGAATATACGGAGTTTATCGAGCCTCTACAGCGTCTTTCGGGTGTTCTAAACGTTACTGGAAAACGAATCCACCGCCGTTCTTCACTGGTAAGTACAAAACAACTATTGCATTTATAACAACCACGTCCGTTGAATGACTAATTTATAAATTTAAAGTAAATATCTATATAACTCCGCAGAAAAGCAGATCAATTAAGGTTATTGGCTGCAAATTATAGTTTATGGTTTTCCCATCCTTGCATTAAATTTGACTAACATTCGCTTTAAATATCAATAATTTTTCACAGTTTGTTGTTGCTGGGAACGCGTTTACGATTTTATCGTATCCATCTCTGGCCATAAAATGAGAATACAAAAGAAAGACGCTCATATAAAAATATTTACTAAATTCCTAAGGGGTAAATGGGACAGACGATTTGTTTACAAATCATTGACCATTAACATATTTAACTTAAAAGACCTCCGATGTTTAAATGTAATGTGGTAAACTTGCATTGTGTACATATCTTCCTTAGTTTAGTGCTGTGTTTATCATTCATCGGAAGTAGAAAAATTTGCAGCTCCTGCGATATATTTGTGAGCTCTTTTTTTTTCTTTAATTTCAAAGTCAGAGTGGTTAGCGTAATTGTGTATACAGTAGACTTTTTTATCAAATGTTTCCTAACTATAGTTAAGATAATTATTAATGAATGAAAGTAAAGCATGGCCTGCAGCAATGAGAAACAAGCCTTGATATGTTGACATAGAGCCATGCTTCTCAAGTACTAGGATGTACAAGAGCGTTAGAGCTAATTTTAATATTAGGAGTGAAGGTAGTTTCGACCAACGTTTTAAACCACATTTAATACAAAATCTAAGATGTGTGTACGTATTTTATCTCTGGTCCGTGAACATACGAGCAGACAGTCGAACAAATATTCATAACTGATTGATTCACCAACTCTAACAACTCCTTCCTCCAGATCTGACTCCAGCGATTGCTATCTATATATATATTCTGCGCATTCTAACAAGTCGTTTTATAACAAATCGAAATGATAGAGAATCGTTGTACTGATTGTGTCATTCCTGAATGGGAGTATGTGGATCGAATTGAAAGTTGAACATTAAAAAAAAAAAAATGATTTTCTCTTATTTGCTCAAACAATCGATGGAGTATGTTTCCCAAATTTTTTGCAATTAACGTTTTCTTACCTTGTTTGAAACGACACGTAGAAATGCCGGATAATCAGCAAATCGTAAGTAGATAGACAAGCAAGAAAGAGTCAAAATAATGTTTAAATATTCGCTATTGTCTGGTTGCGTACTCCCCTCCTCTGGAGAATTCACAAAAAGGAATCACTTTTCACTTCAAAAAGCTTTCTTTAGAATATTCATCCAGCTCTAAATTATCTTCTGGAAGATTACGCAAGTTAATTTTCAAACGTATACGACAGTAACAAAAAGAAATAATTGATAATCACATACCTGATAAAGTCCCCGTACATAGTGTTTGAATCTTGTTTCAATTTCTTCGCAGTTTATTACCAAAAAAAACGTTCAGTAATTTATAATATTAATTAACTTAGCCAATTCTCGTTTGCAAACTTAAGCACAGACATGATAAAACAGTGATATCAACATATCCATACTGATTAATCAAATTAGCGTGTTACTCTTTGTGACACAACGATTTACTCTTTCATTGCAAACCTTGCATTGTAGCTTCAGTGCAAATTTACACGCACCGTAAACATTGCAAATTTTTTATGTAACTACGTCATACAAGAGTGAAAAGCTGCATTTGTTTTAAAATGAATCAGGGCGAAAATAGAAATTTATTACTGCGCATAAGCTTTCACAAAAATATTTTGAATTATCTAATTCTTACATTTTCTGTGCAAAAAAATTAATGCTAAATAAAGACAAAATATGCTAATAAGAAATTTCATAAGAGACTCGATCATAACGCATACAAACGAAGCGAAAATACATTTTCGGGTCAGACATTGCCTAATCACTTGAAAGCAAGTAACAAAAACGTTTTTTTTGTGTTGGAAAAAAGAAAGAAGAGAAAAGGGATTTGGATATTATTACGAACGTCACGATGTCCCGCCATCGCTAATAAGAGGATGAAGATTTGTTTATTTTGTAGACCTAAGTAAACATAACGGTCAGACAAAATTGTAAGCTACCTTCAATAGATCCGCATATTTACCTTTTAAATGAATTAATTAACTTCATAAGCAATGATTTAGAAAACTAGAAATTTTTCTTTTAAAATTCATTTACATAAATTGCATTACAATGAAAGACGCAAGTATGGCTAGTAAATTAATGTACCTTATCCGGCAATAGTCTGCTGTGGCTCCGTCCTCATCATAAAGAGTGGTACCGTCTACATAATGCATTGCGGTAAAAGCTGCCTTTGGTTTTTCTTTGCCATGAGGACAGCGCGCAATTAAATCATCAGCTATATGAAGATGGAATGGAATGCAATGCAGTATCGCTGATTCTAAATAAATATGATAGCCATTGCAGTCAAAATCACGTGGCGAAGTTACCGTTATCTGCTCACATTTACTTAACTCACTATAACCATGCGAGATCATGTAATAACCCTCATGGTCTTCCAGTTCAAAAACTGAATAGCCGAGACCAGTTTTAACGTATTTATCTGCATATCTCTTTTTAATTCTCTGCGAATAAGTGTCGCTGCCGACGATCTTCAATTTAACGTTATTTAGAACTTGACAGCGTGAACTTAAATTCGCTGAGCCATTGCAGCCACAAAAATTGCAGAGAATACAAAGCAATAGAAAATTTTTAACATTGACGGCGGATAGAATCATATTAATTTTTTTGTTTTGTTTATATTGGCTTCTCTCCGAATCAAAAAAATATTTTGATTTTCTTTCCATTTTTTTCCCCATTCTAGTTTGAATTTCGAAAACAAAAATACGTACATATTAGAAAGATTTTTTAAAATTTTTTGATTTTAAAAAAAGCCAAGAGAAAGAGTCATAAGGTTTTCTTATACCTTCTTCTTAGAAAGGTATTTCGTTTACTGTAAAAGTGATGTTTGCAGCATACAGCATTTTTATTTTAATCATTGCGAAATTAAAGTTTTAAACATGTCCGTTTCAAGGTGCGTAGGTAATTGGCTTTTTAAAAAAATTGTTCACGCTCATATAAAGCCACCAAGTGAAGATTCTATTTATAAGTAGAACTTTCTATTTCCCAAATTTATTTAATCTAAGTAGCAATGAAAATTAATGACAGTAATTTAATTAATTTAAATAATTGAAATACTTTTTTTAATATAGATTGGCACGTTTTTTTTTTTGTGTTTTTTTCTTAAACGTGACTTGCTTTTGATTTTGAAAATTTTAGGTTTTTCATAGGTGACAATGAAATCAGAATCAGATGACGTAGTTGGCAACTAATGGAAGAAACAGTAACATCTTATATAACATCTCTTATCATCAAACCACACGACTCAGGATTATTCTTGTTTCCCTGCAGACATATGGACAACACTTTATTGTAACCCCAAACGGAATTAACAGCTTAAGATCCTCAAAAGCCACTCTGAGAATGTTTGAAAATGTTTCTTAACAAAAAGTTGCTTCAAAGAACCTGTTAAGGGTCAATTTTCAGACGTGTGTTTGATGAACGACTCTTCTTAGATGTGACTTAGGTCTTACATATCAATCAAAGGGTACGGAATTTGCAAGTGGCTTTGAACGCAAGGCGGCATTTGATTCAAGCAATCGAAGAGGATGAATATGTTTTGGTTGATCGTTCAGTTCAGGATTACGAACTGCACTGAGTAAGATGAATAACAATTCCGTTTACTTTACTAGAACTTCTAACATTTTTTTTAAGTAATCCGTACTTTCTCAAGCTATTTATTTAATGATTTTCATCTAGGTGGATATATTTGTGGGTCTATCTTTTAATATTTTTAGCTAAGGACGTGGCATGATAAGAAAATACAAATCTTTCTTTTACATTAACTGCGTTAAAATAAAAGATATAAATATAAAAAAACTAATGTACATTATCCGGGAGCCAGCTGCTACAATTTCGTCGTCCTCATAGAGAGTGTTACCGTCTACATAAAGCATAGCGGTAAAAGCTGACTTTGGCTGTTTCTCATCTTTAGAACAATGCGAAATCAAATCATCAGTTATTTGGGTATGGAATAGAAGACAATGGAGTCTCGCTGATTTTAGACGAATACCGCGGCCATCGCATTCAAAATCACGTGGTGAAGTTACCGTTACCTCATCACATTTAGTTAAGTCACTATAACCGTGCGAGATCATGTAATAACCTCTACGGTCACCAATTGCGAAAACCGTATAACTGAGGCCAGGTTTAACGTGTTTATCGGCATATTTCTGCCTAGCTTCCCGTGGATAAGCATCGGTACATATATTTTTCAATTTAATACCCTCTAAAACTCGACAACGTAAACTTAAATTCGTTGAGTCCCCGCAACCACACAAACTGCAAAGAATATAAAATAGCAAAGTGCGCACATTGAACGCGGACGGAGTCATGTTAGTTCTTTTTTTTTTTGTTTATGTTGGTTTCTTTTAGAACTACAAGAAAATTTTGTTCTTTTTTTTTTCAAACAATTTTAATGTAAATATAAAAAATTGAAATGAAAACACTTCATTATAGTCCGAACTTCGAAGACAAAGACAGGAAATGTTTTAAAATTTCATTCCCTTTTTTAAGTACGACAAAAAAACAAAAACAGTAAGTCTAATTTTCTAATTCTGAAAAAACCGAAGAGAAGAGACGTAAGCCATTATTACAAAAATTGTAGTCGCATCCCTTATAAAGAAATGAAGGTTTAATAATTTTGTAAAAGGAAATTTTAGAGCATAAAGTATTTCTATTTTTATCAATGCAAAATTCGGAGTCCATTTAAGCACATCCATTTCAATATTCATATGTAATTTGTCTATTCAACAAATTAAGCTCATAAAAAGCAAGTAAACCGACATGAGGACTTTTATTTCATCAATTTATACAAAGAGCATAAATATTTTGAAAAAATGGTTCAAGAGTTCTAGTAATACTGACGTTTCATGTCGAAGTAGTCGAAGCAATCAGTAAAAGCTAATGAGTAAATTATGTGATGCATGCAGTCTTACGGATTTTGTGGAGGTAGCCTCCAAAAATGTTGCACTCTGAATTTTAGAAATATATAGATAGCGTTAATGATGATAATGACCGCATAACCATCGGCAAAAAAGCGAATGGGGAAGATTTCCAGAGGATCAATATCTAGCATTAAATACAGTTCGAAAAATATATATATAGAACGAAGAAATATCGTTATGGCAAATGGGACTATAATTACGTTCTTGCGTGCTCCATCAGAGAATCGTGAATCGAAATAAGACGAGACTTTTTTTTTTTTTCTGAATCTATCTTATATATCCATCTGTCTGTTTGGTGTTCTTGTATTCTTGGCAAACTATAAAGTTTTAGCTCTAGGACGAAAACTATTCAAAATGGTTTGGATCGGACCACATTTTCGTCCACCTCACGCATAATGTCTTAATTTGAAAAGATATATGGACAACTGTAGAATGGCGTAAAAGGTGGGCCGTGCCCTACTATAGTATTGTTATGTTTTTTTTTTTAATTTTCCAATCGTCATGAATATGAAGTCGTAATTATTTCCGCTGTATACAGAACTTCCTGTAAAATAATATGTAAATAAAAAGGAATGTTAATAAAATTAACTTAGTTATAAGTTATACTAATAATAAGTTATTAGTTATAATTCAATAAAGTGTTGCTGTAATTTTTTTTTTTTTTTTTTTCTGAAATGAATCAAACGTTCCCAAAGGACGTGTTTTTATCAAATGATCTCCTCCATCTAGCTTGATGTATTTACTGATCCATCTTTTTAATCTTTTTAGCTATATACGTGCCATGATAAAAGAATACAAATTTTTCTTTTACATTAATTGCATTACAATAAAAGATACAAATATAATTGAATTAATGGGGGCGCCAGCTGTAAGTTGCCTGTCCCCATAGAAATTGCCACCGTCTACATAAAGCATTGCGGTAAAAGCTGCCTTTGGCTGTTTTGCATCGCCAGAGCAATGCGAAATCAAATGATCGGCTATTTGAGTATGATATGGAAGACAATGCATTGTCGCTGATTCTAAATAAATATGATTGCTACCGCATTCAAAGTCATTTGGTGAGGTTACCATTACCTCGTCACATTTAGTTAAATCACTATAACCATGCGAGATCATGTAATAACCTTCACGGCCGTCCATTGAAAAAACTGTATAACTCGAACCAATTTCAACATACTCATCAAAATATTTCCGTTTAGCTTCTTCCGGATAATCGGCAGTGCACACTTTTTTCAATTTAAAATCACCCAAAATAAGACAGCGTTTGGTTAAATTCTTTAAACTCTCGCAAACGCGGAAATGGTAAAGAATACAAAACACTAGAAAATTTCGAACGTTGACAGCGGACAGGTTCATATTAATTTTGTTTTTGTTTACGCTGTTGAGTTCTTGGAGAGCTATCAAAAAAAGAATTCGATAGCTTTTCTGGTTCAAGCTGTTTTAATGTACAAAATTGAAAAACAATAATAACAAAAGCTTATTACAGTTCGAATTTCGAAAACGAAAACGAAAAGAAAAAAGGAAAATGTTTTTCTGATAACATAGGTTTTTTCTCAGTTTATTCGTCTTTGCTTGAGCAGCTTGCTGTTTTTTTACATATTTTTTTTTGTTTTTTTTTTTTTGTTTTAATAATTATACATATACATGCACACAAGAACATATATATTTATATGTATGCATTTATAAAGATAGTTTATATATTATTTATATAGTTTTTCATATCTTTTTTTTTTTTCGTATTTTTTCAATGAAATTTGCATAAAGTTATTATTCTTAGTTAAAGAGATTAAAAGAATAAAATAGAGAGAAATACTTAAACTTTAAACCCTCATTAGGATATGTGTAGAAATCAAAGTCAAGACATTGGCAATCGTTGGCTATATCATAGAAATATCAAGATGAGTGGCAGAGAGAGAGAGAGAGGAGAAGAGCACAAGAATTCAAGAAAAATGTATAGAGAGAGAGAAGGAGAGAGATCGAGACAAAGAGAGATAGTGAAATCAAAAGATCGAGTGAAAAGAAAGAACACATTATGATAGAGAAAGGCAGGCGCAGAGAAGGAAGAGAGCAGTGGAGAAATATCGATTAGGTGGCAGGCAGTATGTTGAAATGTTGAACTTAGCAATGGCAGTGTGTTCAGTGTCAAACGAATTTTCAGGAGGTAGAGATGAAGATAGTTAAAAAAAGAAAGCACAGGCATGAACATGAAAGAGAGATCATCTCCTGTTAGAAATTGCATAACAGAGTAGGTATAGAAGAGAGAAAGTAGTAAGAGAGAGCGTGTGTTTACTTGAAAGAAAGTAATAGAAAGAAATTGAAAAATAATTGAAGACAAGCGGGGAAAATTCAAGAAATCGAATGCAGAAATAACTCTTCAATGCTGTATTAACTTAAATTTAACAGAATAAAAACTCTGAATCATCTATTACATAAATCCATTCCTTTTTAGTTATTGAATCGTTGTAGAGGCATCTTTACCATTTACCATAGTGACCACCATAGTAACCGCCATGTGCAGCGGCTTTGTGACTTTCAGCAGCTAAAGCACTCAAATGAGACGCACGAGCATGCTGTACTTCAGCTGGTTCTACAGGCACACCATTGTGCAGCACGGGATAATGCAGAGGTCCTTTGTAGCCGCCGTAACCACCATGATGAGCTGCGGTGGAATAATGGCTAGGACCGACACCGGCATGTCCGCCGGCACCATAGGCGCCAGCACCGTAAGCGCCGCCATCATGACCACCATAATAACTACCATCGTCGTGACTGGAGGGTCCGGCCTCAGCGGCAGCCTTGGCCACAGCAGCAAAGTGAGCAGCCTTGGCATGTTGCACTTCAGGGGTGTCTACTGGCACACCAAGATGATTTATAACAGGCACGTGATAACCGTGGGCACCGGCATAACCACCTCCGTGACCGCCACCATAAGCACCAACATGACCAGCGCCAGCATGAAGTGCAGCACCCAAAGCCTTGGCATGAGCAGCAGCATGCTCAGCTTTAGCCGCTTGGACATCGGGAGTATCGACAGGCACACCAGCCGGAGTTAAAGCAACTGGAGCAGCATATCCGTGACCATGACCCCACAAAGATCGTTTATATAAGTGATGATGACCACCATGAGCAGCGGCAGCGGCGGCAGAAGCATAAGCAGCAGCATGAGCAGCTTTAGCGTGTTGCACTTCTGGGGTATCCACAGGTACTCCTTTGTGATCAAGCACAATATGAGCCTGAGGATAGGCGTGACCGGCGGCGTAATGAGCTACAGGCGCTACTGGTACATAAGCTGCTGCTGGACTTGGCGCTTTAGGTAAATTAGTACCGACAGCTTGAAAGCCATGATGAGGATCAGCAACATATGAAACTGATTGCAAATGACCATAACCATCCACATAAGAATAAGAGCCACGAGTTACACCATCATGCGAACGTGTCTCATGCTTTTGTGAATTTGGATCCGCATAACCATACGAATATGAGTGACTATAGGGATCTAGACTGGCGTATTGAGTTGAGACAGCGCCATGATAAGTAGCGGAGCAGGTGGACGCGAGTAAAGCACACAAAACAAACTGCGAATAAAGTAAAAAGAAAAACAAACAAAAACAATGATAAATACCCACTAATGAAGTTATCAAAATTAAAGAGCAATCAAACTTTAATTTGTTGCTTATGCTTAAAAAATTAAGGCCAAATATGTAATAACTTCATATAATTACAGATACATCCCCTTAACTTCTCAATGAGCTAATAGGTTAAACAGCATTTCAAATTTTTCAAATTCGTTAATTATCCTAAAACTAAAGGCTTGAAAAAATAAGAAAAAAACAAAATGGACAAAAAAACATACATAGGGAATATTATAAAAAGCGCTGCCCATGCGCGAATGCTTGTTCGTAGTTGTGTTTTTTTTTTTTTCGTTTTTGTTTTTTGAAATTTTACCCACAGTTTACTAAAGAAACCAAACGTATAATTCCATATTACAATTGCAATAATAACAACATGTTGCAATTAACTTGTTGCTTCTTATATCGGCCGAGTGGAAAAAACTAAAATTATAACATTTCACAAATAAACGAATATGAGGTTTTGTTTTGTTGTTTTTTTTTTTTTTTTTTTTTTAAATTTATTGTTATTTTCTTCTCTTTTACAAATCACTCGTTGACCATACAGCAGCAAAGCAGCAGCAAAGACTACAAAAACACTACAACAATTGTGCGGTTTAGTAACCCACTGGCCGAGAGATAAACTGATTTGGTTTTTTTCTTTCTGTTGAATCATTTTACAACAACAAGTAACTGCATACATGGGGCGAATGCATTATTATTTTAAACGGTTGAGTTTTCAGTTAATATTTGACAAAAAAAAAAAAAAGAAACCGTAACTTTTTTCTTAAACATTTCCACATTCAACCACTCAACCCAAGCAATAACATAATTTTACGTTAATTTTTATATATTTTGTAATATATTCTAATTTAAAAAGCAACAATTTTGCAAAAAAAAACTCCCGTTATTAAATCATGCTTGCACTTTTAAACTATTGTGTGGTATAAAACGAATTTCCTTGACTTCGCCCAAAATGTGTCGAACTCTTCGAGCCTGCTAAGGTCTCAAATCATTAATATGAAGAGACAAGCATGCCAAGTAACTTCAACAAGACAATGGACTATGTCACCTTACTAGGAATTCATGTTTTTGTTATACAAAAAAAGAAAAGAAAAAGTGTAATAATGTTTGACTGGCCGACAAAATCTAGCACCTATATCTTGTGACTTGATTTTTAACTTGTCTTTTTTTCCCGCTTTTCTTAGCTACAAGCATTTCCAAGCGGATATAAAGACATTGACAATACCATCGAGTACATTTCTCAGAGTTTGTGTCAAGAAGTTTCTGAAAATTTCACTTATGGGGTAAAAATATTTAATTAAAACCCTTTGCTTATGATACTTTTACTAGTGTAATTAAAAAATTTATTAACCGATTTCCAACAATTATCAATAAAAAAGAAAAAGAATTGAAACCGTTATCTTATTCCGGCCTACGATTTAGATTAGGTACATTAATACTTTGACTTAAGTCGGCTTATAATCGGCTAAGACCGATTATTAAATATCCTCTGCGGGTAGTTTCAGCATAACATATCAAAACTCAAAGCTCAACTCATCATAAGAACTTTTATAAGACGTGAGATTCAAATGTTGAATCGACATAGTCCAAGTAAATTTAATTCGTGTTTTTGCCAAACCACCTCCATCTGCTTTCATTTTAAGAGGGCAAATTTCTGGCACTTATAATGAAGAAGGTACGAGGCTGCGACTAATACGATCCAGCCTTAAATCGAAATAAAGAACAACATGGCTCAAATTTCGACCGATATGGAGACCAATATGGTTCAAATTTAGAGCGCAACAGTGACCGATAAGGTGCAAACTTGGAAGCCTAAAGCAATTTTCTTTATAAAACACTACAAGTTAGACTTTATTACCGTACACAGGTTTGTTTTCGTCAGAATATTTCTCTGGTGGGCAGTTTTTTTTCGCTTACATTCATTTACTACAACAAATTACTATATTTAATTAATTTTTGGCAAAAAAGGGACATTTTTTTCACATAAGGATGTACGTGTTTCTATATATATTTTTCGCATACAATATATATATCTTTTAATATTTTTTATACTTTATATATTTTACACGTTTAGATAATACGCCAGTCAAACAGTTCGTAGGAAGATATACAGATGAAGGAAGAATGCATACGGTTTCTAGATAGTGTCAAGCTTCAAACGAAACGTGCCAACATTTCATTAGTACAGTTATTGTAGTGATGCTATGCCCGAAATTCTGGTTTTTCGATTTTTTTATGAAAACGGAATGATCCACTGACAATGGCCAATTGCTATATTGCTACATATATATCATCCTACGAACTTATTGCGTGATGTGTTACATATATGTATGCGTACATATGTATATATAAACATAGTGATTCTAATAATTTTCATATCGAATACATTGCAATCGAATTCAACAGTATTCGATTCCATTTCATATCGTATCTCACACAATTTCTGCTTTGTTCAGAATACATGAGAGGGACAGTCTTAGATCAATGAAAACAATGATTATGAGTCGATTAGTATAATAAACTGAGTATTGCAAACATCAACAGATACTTAATATGCTTAAAACCAAAAGCATTGTAGGGTTATTAAATCTTAACGTGCTCATCACATGTTTTATTCATATTCTTAGCAGTGAAAGTTGGCCTTAACCAACCCCATCTACACTGGCAAACCAAATCTTTCCTTTCTTTTCTTTCTCTAATTTTATAATCTTTTGACCAACACCACCTAAATTGTCAAATCGATATACAAATTTACTTTTCTTATATAATTCTGTTGTTCTCTTTATTTCATTAGCTTTAATTAACAATTTACTATTAATTCATGAAGACATCACCACTTATGACAAGTTTTTCGCTTAAGTCTTTTGTTTGCAGGTTTAGAGTATAAATGTACTGTTTTTATGTTGGCTTATTAAAATGTTCGAAAAAGGTGTCACCTATAGGATAGGGCTCTAAAAGAATTTTTTTCATACCCCACATTACTTGTGATACAAGGTACAAGAGTATATTAAGTTTGCGCGAATGTATGCGACATCCAAGATGATTTTTCATATCGATGTAAGAAAGAATCTGAATCGACATAAGCTTCTGTGTCAATCTGTACGCCTATCCGTCTTGTTTTTTTGTGTTCACGTTACATGTCGCAATTATTGAGATATTTTGATGAAATTTGATGCACTGAGATGTTTTTGCCTAAGAACGAACGCTATTGAAAATGATTCGCATTAGATCGCTTTTTCGACCAATTTCCATAGAAGACCTTAAGTGGAAAAGTCGTCATAGGAGTAACTCTTTTATGCTAAGGGGTCTAGGGTGGGCCGTGGCCAAATATAGTGTTTCACTTATTTCTTGTTGGCTTAAAAAAAACCTTTATAAATAATAATTTAGTTATTGATCTGATTAAATGCTAAGGTAATACCCAATATCGGAAAGCCCAATTGCGATTTCACTTATATATGAAAATATTCGCGATAAGCAATAACGAAGTGATTCAGCTTGACATGGCTCTCCGGGCGGTCACCTGTTTTTGCAAGCAAATGAAAACGTTTGAATTACCTAAGTAAATAAATAATAATAAAAAAAACTAATAATACCCTAGCAATGACTTTTCCAAGTACATCATTGCATAGGGACCTGATATAAGCGTCAATTTAAAATTTACTTGACAGAAGACACGCTTGAGATAGGGTCGAATAACTTTTGAGGGAAGTTAGTCAAGCATAAAAAGCGTAAGTTTGTTGATATAAGAACTTCCTCCGAAGAGCTTCTGGCCAAAGTGCCGCTCTAACATACTAACAATAGTCAGCTTTCTTCGTTCAAAATAACGTAGATTTAAAAGGAAAAACTGCTTTTACACACATTTTAACAAGAGTAAAGAATTATTTAAAATATTTGTTATTTAATGAAATTTACACGATTCCGTTAAGTTTGTCTTTTATTTTAAGTGAAATAATGAATTTATAGTTACAACACAAATTATTTTTCTCATAAAACCTATAGAGGCGAACTTAACAGATCTGTACATCTTCGATTCCGTCACTTAATTAGGCAAACAAGTGCTGCTCATGCATAATTCCAAAAAAAGTTAAGGAAAGAAAAAATGAAAATATTTTTTAAAAGAATTTTTAAAACTTTGCTCTTTCATCTTTTTCAGGAATTTTTTAGAAGGTAGTTTTCTAAAGGATTTATGCAATGGTGGTACTGCAATATAGGAGGACTAGATTATTAAGGAAATAAAGTTTACCTAACATTGAAAAGGATTGGCAGCCGTAACAACCAAAATAAAGAAACTTCAAAACAATTTTTGGTAAAACCAAAATTCCTTTTCCACCACGCCATGATATTTGCTTCGAAGTAAAGCTTTGACACCCAGTATTATAAGTTAATAAGTGAAAATCACATTACTTCCCGTTCATCTCTATCTCTATTAAGGGCGTATCAGAAAACCAATCCAACTGTTTTCATAAAATATCGAAAATTTGTTGATAAAAATTTTTCATATTTTGCTTTTGGATATTTTTAGTTTTCCTTTTAAGTGCCAGCGCCTTTTCTAAATGGATCATGTCCATTTTTTGGAAGTTGTTTTTATATTTTAACAAAATACTTTTCAGAAACATAGCTGAGCCACCGAATCAACTTAAGAATTTAATAATTTCGAACGGATGAATGGAAAAGATCACATATTGATCCAGAATTTATTTATTTATGTTCTTCGTAAACGGAAAGGCAATGCAAGTACACCCTTATGGCCTGAAGATGGGAGAGTTGATACAACAGCTTATAAAGACTTAGGTGCACTAATTTTGCTCAGCATATAACTTTTTTTTTGTTTTTTAATTTTCGTAACATTTCTCTCGAGAAATTTTAATCCTTATATAAGGCCTTGTAGAGCCAATTATTTAAAAAATTTCTTTTTAAATTCCAATTCTTTTTAAATGTTTTGTTTTAAGATAATTTTTGTACTTTTTTTTTTTTTTGTAACCTTTTACTTACAAATTGTTTCATTTTGTTTATTTTTATATTGGTTTTTGTCTTATTTTAAAAAGAAAGAAATCACACTTGAATATACGAAATCACAAAATTGAGTATCGCCTCCAACTAATATGTAGAGACAAAGCACACTGATATCCTTTTTAAAGGAGTTATAAACTAGAATTTTTTTTTTTTCGTAAGGAAACTTAAAGAGAAATTAAATAAAACAAACACACGCTCAGTGGGCTTAACCTCCTAGAATCGCGACTAGGACTGTTAACGAACTGTGCTGACAAGTGCTTTCGAGCACCAATATATACCCATAACCCCGAAAAAAAAAAAAAACAAAAGCAAAAGCGAGAAAACCAAACGCTAACCAACAAAATCAACAACAACAAGCCACGCTTTAAACAGCCAACGCTACGACTATTTCAGTTCGGTTCGATGTATGAACAATTGAAAACAAATGGACTAACAACTAGAGCAATGCAAATGCATATGCATCCATCTCGATACATGATACAAATACATAAGCATACACCCTAACACAGTGCATTGCATGCATACACGAATACTCGGGCAGACACACATCCAAAGCAAAAACATACGCAGACTCTACTCTAAGCATTTTTATATTTTTTCTCTTTAAGCAGCGAGTGCACTTTACAAGTCATTCAAACTGACAATAAGCAAAAGAAAATAACTGTTTATAAGTAAGAATACACACACGCACACACACAAACACTCATATTTTAATTTCATATTTCTTTGAAAAGAAATATTAAAAATAAAATGAATGTTTTTCTTTTTTTTCTTAAAGAAAACAAAAGCAAAATATTATATATTAATATAAAAATTACAAATCATTAGAACGATCACGAACGAAAAAGCAAAACAATAACAAAACAAAATGAAAAAAAAAAAAAGATTATAAAAAGAAATCAATTTAATATATAATAACGGAGTATAATCAATGATGAAATATTATAACCGCAATGTAAAAACACCGCCATACGAGAACACGCCGAGATACATATTCTTGAGCAACAATGTTTCTGAAACATAAAATTTGCATATTTTTTCACAAGACAACATTCTGTCATTTTATGTAAGTAAGAAACAAACTTCAATAATGATTATTTAACTGGAATATATAGGCCGTTTTAAATCGGGATCTCAGCACCAAATATCCGAAGGTTGATTTAAAAATTTCTACAATAAAAGTGTCTTAATATCAAGTTTCATGATGAGGTGTAAATTCAAGAGACAGTTTTCTTTTATTATACCCATTACCGAATGATGGAGATACACTCATTTTGCCATAATGTTTTCAAGACCCAAAAGGACTCCTCAGATGCCCTACAAAGCGCTCAGCGTGAAATTCTGAATCGATTGCGCCATGTCTGTCCGTCTGCCCGTCTGTGCGGTGTGTGTTATTGACACTCTCCTGGTCGCAAAAATCAAATTCAAATTTCGTAGAAACATTGGAAACATTGTGGTGTGTGGCCACATTAGCCAGAGCACACCCCCGCAGTAAAGCGTAGTAAATAGGGGTCAACGTCGTTTACCTACGCAAAAACTTGCGGGTTTTTGTTCATTGTTCGCAAATTATGAAAGATAGAAAGCTGAAATTTTCTACGTTTTCTTTACGGAAAAGCCGGCGGAAAAAATCAGGAATGCCCACACAAAGTTATAAGTGATTTAATTTGCTTTTTCACCCTTTTTTGAGGTTTTATGCTTAATAGTTATGAGGACATGACAGAATGTTTAAAATTATTTTGTACATTGCCCAAATGAAGGTATATTATCTACTTGAAAATACGTTAGTTCTAAAATAAATATGGTGGACGCCACCCTGACGCGGACTAATTTTTTCTTAATAATACCATCGATGTGGGCGTCAAATAAGAGGACTTGGAGATTAGAATGAGAACAATTAATTCTACGTTAATTGTGAGGGACGTCCTGACGTGTTGGAGAGGGTTTCGCTTAATGCATAAAAAGAAGAAAAAAACCGATCTCTTGGCCATTATAATCTTAAACACCACGAACTTTTGTGCGTAATCGTTATGAAAGTTACTACGAAAGTATGCGGGATTCGCCCCCACCCGAACATAACTTTCTCCGGTAAATTGCTATTCAAATATTGTAGGCTTACGATTAAAGGATAAATGGCCGAAATAATCAATACATTCAGTGAAAGTTTGCTTTTATATTAATCCAACTGTCCATGCATATCCAGGAGAAGTTAGCGGCGTTCAGCTAAGATGTCTTCATCAGACATTGCTCACTCTGATCATTACTCGTTTTAATCAATAAATAATTTTTATTGTCTGACTAGTGCTTACTTTCTTATGACAATACCAAGAAGAAACGAACCTTTTCTTAAATGATTTTCTAAGAAGAATTATTCTTTCGACATGCAATTCACGTATTGTTAGTAGGATGGAATGAATAACTTAGCAGCTCAAGCTGGAAAAATAATTCCTGTACTGCACCTTTCGACATAATATGACTTTATTTTATAAAGAAAAACCCCTGAAGATATAATTGTAATACCAATAATCCATTTGGAGCCCTCTTGAATTTATGATCTTAATTCGTATTATTCATTAAACATTTCCTCACAAAGTCGAATATATGAAAACGTTGCAGTTCCAACTGGAGTACATCAACTAATCTTTACATTATTAGGACTTGAGAGTCGTACGCGAATCAAATCACACTCTTTGCGTCACAGTTTCGCCATCAAAGAAAGCTAACAAAAAAATGTTAAAATGCGTTGCACTGTTAACGGTTACATCCTACAAGTGACAACGAAATCACTTAGGACTTAATGTTTTAAAGGAACTGTACCGTCCGCTCTTTCCCTCCACTCCTCTTCACTTCTTTACCAAGTTGTTACTAGGATTTAAAATTGTACGCGAGGACGCAGCGATTTTCAAAACTTTTTCCACGTTATCTTTAATTCTTAACACGGTGTGGAAGTTTCAAAGCATTTATCTTTAAGCTCTTCGCTGCTCTTTTTCACTTTTAAACAAAGTGTTTCTATAGCAGTACAGTAGTACCCAATAGAATCTTAAAGCAACAGTTCTTTGCTTAGGGGAAACAAGTTCGTTTATACTTTCGCCGATTACAACCAAACATGTGTAACAATTTCGACCGTTTAGAATAAATGAAATATTCAACTGAGCTTGGAACTCGCACATAATTTGTAGATAAGAACAACAGAATGTACTCGTAATGTCGAGAAGAATACTAACTCCTCCTACCGAATCAGTATACAATCTGGTTACTGTATATATAATAAGATCACTAGCATTTGAATCGACGACTGAGGAAGGGATAGTACTTTACATCAATAAACGGCACGATAAGCGAATGCGAAATATTGCATCAGGTTCGATAATATTTTTCTGAAATTATTTACTGATAACTGATGAAAGTGGTTACGATAATATTTCCTTTTCTCATATAAGCGTGTCCGTATAATATAAGCGATCCTGGGATGACGACCAAAAAACAAAAAACCAAATTTCGCTATGAATTGATAAAAAAAAACTGCATGAAATGATCATGTACACTTCTATTTCAATCGGGAGGTGCATAAGAGACGAATCAAAAGAGATAATCAAAAATATGGCACATGTGAGTTCGGTCCAAGGATGTAAAAGGATGCAAAATGTTTATGTTCAAATGCTTCCTCGCGCCCTATTTAATGGCGAAGAAAATGCTCACGTTGCGCGTTCAAAAGGGAACAAATCCCGCTGTAACAACCTTCTTGCTCCCCTTCCCGCCTACTTTCAAAACCAGAAATTCAAACTAGCCACACGATGAATGCTAGATCTCATATATCTTATCTTATGAAAATGTTACGGAAATTTAAGAGTGAGAAGGAATGGAACAATGAGAGGTTTTTGAAAATATTATACAATAGTCCAGAGTAGGGTGGTTAAAGCGACTCTCAAAATTGACGTTGGATTTCGAATAAACGGAAATATAATCGTAGAAAATAAACTTGGCATTACAATTGTTGTTAACTTAAAGTCCTAAAGCACTAACATCTAAGATTGTTGCCCTTATTGAAAACTTTACCGCGCATGAAATATGGAACCATGAGCGTTGAGTTATTAGTCGAGATTCTTTGCCTACTCGACCACTCAGGGGATTTTTTTGTTTGGCCCATCGAATAGAATCTAGAATGTAGAAGAAATAGCAACAATTTGGGAGTTATGCAACAACCTGAAGTGTTTACAAATTTTGCGAATTTCTTACAATAATTGATACCCCCGCATGTTTTTGTTAAATTTTATACATTTTTTTCTATTTAAAATTAAAAAAAAATTCGCTTTCTAGTGCTTTTAAATATATTTTAGGCGTTGCTCTTACTATATAATATAAGCAGCAGTTCTTTGTTAGTAACCCCAGCGCGTAAATATCTTAAAAATAAAAGTCCACCAGCACTATTTTGCAACAACGTTAACTATAAAATGATTTTCGGCAGTTTTTGTTTTTTTTTTTTTTTTTTAATGTAAATGCCATAGTAGCAAGGGCAGCGGGTATGCCAAGTTTGCCTCGGTTTTCGTGGTCTCATGTGGTGGTCGCCAAAAAAAAATAGCAAAAAAATATTACTATACAACAATTTAAACTATTTTCCTTAGGTAGCACATACAGCTCGTTGTAAGACTAACAAGGCATTTACATACAGTTTTAGTTAGTCGGGTGTCTTTTTTCTTTTTAGTTTTTAGTTTTTAATATTGTCGTTCAACAATTATAAAAATTGCTTAAGTGAATGCGAAATAAACTTAGAAAATTTCATAAATTTTTTCTCCTTAATAATTGAATACATAAAAAAATGCTATGAGTTGATAATGTTGCCTCTATTTTTTATTCATTCTCTCCATTTTAAGGAAAAATGTACACTACTTCGATCAAAAAATAGTAAGACTTTTCTGCAGCTTAGAAGAACTTATGCAAATGAACAGTATTTTCCTTAGGCTGGGGGCACCGGAACTAGCATATCTTCGGTAAGAAATAGTTCGAGATACCTGTGTTCATTTTCATCTAAAAA
>CCAG010019674.1:0-18714 GCA_001077435.1 Glossina morsitans morsitans | reverse complement strand
AAAGAGAGAGAGAGAGAGAGAGGGAGGGAGAGAGTTGCTGCCAATATATGTAAAAAAAGTATTCTTTTAAATGAGCTTAATTTACATGGGAATCACTGCACAAATTTCAGAATTAGTTTTGATCATCTCTAGCTCTACTGGGTATTTGAGAGTTTCTAAAACAATGGCTGGACAAGCGAATTCAAAGTCGTAAATCGATCAAGAATTTATATTTTGTTATGATATATAAAACATTTTGGATTCAGCATACAGTCCAGATTGCGGGCTTGAATTCTTAGATATCCTATCCGCCTGCATAGCTTTTGCAATGTTTTCAGTTAGCATTCAAGCGTCTCCCTGGTAGTAAATTACGATTTAAAAAATTGCCATTTCATTATATGAAGCTTATTGTTGCGGCATACAGTTGGGCAGGGCCTCCTAGGTTTGTGTGGAAGCTCTCGTACACGTACAAAGAACGAGTCAGAAGGAGGAGTCTGTTTGTCCAACATCTCTCGGCATCTTGAGCATTGGATTCAAGTAGATTTTATTCTGCTTATGTATGCAGGAACCACGATGGTAAAAGTTCTCTAGATATAGAGGAGGTTTGAAGTTTTTTAATACGACTTGTCGGCTTTCTTAGTGTTCGCGCTTTAGTTTTCGTAGGTAATTCGTAGAAACCGCCTTTGGAGCAATCGATCTGCAGGTAGCTTCCTCTCCGTTGCGGATTTTTCTATTTTTAAGGCAAACTTATATTAGCACTACTCCCTCATTCCTCTAAATTTTATCTTCGCTTCTGCCTAACCGTATATAACCGTACGTTTATTGAATAGTCGATCAAATGTAAAAAATAAAAAGCCTTTCGGAAAATTACAACACTTGCAGCACCTTTACAGAAGGCTTGACCACCCGTCTTGGTACTTGCACAATGCAGTCGACTTGTTAATTAGTACAAAGACGAAAGAAAAGTGATCGTAAGCAGTTTTTGCTTAAGAACGTTTCATGAATTTTGAGAGTCACACGCGAGTGAATTCAAGTCTTAAAATTGAACCCATGTATTTACATTATAGGAGAACAAAGCAGCTTAGTTTGAAGCTGTCTTTCTTCAATAAAGAAAGCGATACAATCGCTTAAGCATTGCGTGCTTAGTGAGTAGCGACGATTTCTCTTTTATCGAGGTTTCGAAATTGAAGTGAATTGCTGCGAATTCCGTCGTCCACATTGCCGAACTTATCCCTAATATAAGTTAGACATTTCCTGCCACTCACGTACAGTTTCGCAACGAGCCCACTGTATGATCTCATATAATCCTGGGAGCTTAACCTATTAAAGAACTTTTAGTTCGATTTTCTATTGAAATCGTGTAGATACTACATGCCAATGCATTAATGATGGATGCAAAAAAAGGAAGCAATTGCTTTTTAAATGTTTTGCGCTAACCGAAGCTGTCCCTCTAAACCAACAGTTTTGTATCTTTTTATAAAAAAATCGTACACTACATGTTGAGCGAAGAAAGTCTTCGAGGAATAAGTAAAACAGTTATGCTCCCTTATCTTCCGAAAGACGAATGTGAGTAACGCCTTTCTCAGTGTAATCAAGAAGAAGTATGTCTATCTGGTGACATTTGTAGGTCATACTTTTGAATATTTCCTTAGCAGCGTCTTCGGCCAGTCATAGGAACAAGAAAAAACCATAAAAGACGTAACGTTGGGTAAGTAATATAACACTAGAGGTCTTTCGAAGTCAAGTTCCTGCAAATCCCGTTATAAAAAGTCGAAAATATCTGTATCGAAAATACTTTCGACAAAAATGTCAGATATGAAGTTTAATTTTAAAACACCACTTTTTCGCACGCTTTGGAAGTTGTTGTGTTAGGTAGAGTAGGATCGACTTATGTCAACCACCAACTCATGTGTTGTTGACGGGGCGGTGTAAAAATGTTCACATAATGCATACATAATGATCTTATAACTGAAAGCAGAAACAATAACAAAACTTGCTAATAAACAAAGCAACAAACAGAAAATTGACTGTAAAGCGCATACATTTCAGTTGTCATTAATAATAATATTAATATTGCAGTTTAAGAGAAAAAAAAAATTCCCAAACATACACACATACGCAAATATGCATACACACACACACACACACACACACACGGACGCACATTTACATTCTTTGCACAAATATCTGGAAATTAATTTGTTTGCGATCTCAACCTCACCCGTTTATTAAAAGTATTTCGGAAAAAGCAACAAAAACCACAAAAATAAGAACAAAATCGACTACGCTAACAATGAGAGTAACGAAAAAAAAAAAAAACTTCTTTGTCACCAGATCATTATTCGTTGTAATATGGTTTGTAATTTAGTATACACTGCGTCCATGTTTTACGCCATCCAACCTATACATAAATAGGTTTGTTCAAAAAGACTGCACATCGGCCAAAGTCACTTGTACTTTAGCAGTGACTTCATTGATTTCCTCCGATCATTTTACTTGAAATCACTAGCGTCTGCATTGAATTCGCAGCATTAAGGGACAACACTATCGTGCCTTGCGTAAATACCTTAGAAACCGCTTTCTCTTAGTATTCGTCAAGGATAGTTTTCTTTTTTTTATGATGATTATGTAACAACATTTGCCCTGATTTTCTTAAGCCCTTCATTTACGACGAAATTTTTGGTTAAGTGACATATAAAATGTTCTATATATTATATAATGTACATAAACTTACAGCTAAAGCCAAGGGTTACAAGGGTTATAATCGTCTCGATATTACGATGGATGTTATATGTCGGCTAGGCATTTGGGAAGAGCTTTTTGGGAAGTTTTCTGGTGGTTATAGACGTACTCAAATTCCCGTGAGTCAAGTGTAGTCGGGTATTTTGCTCCGTATAAAGCCAACGTATTCAGCTGGCCGTTGTCTTGTGACCAAAGCAAAAAAAAACCTGATATGGTGACTTCATGGCATTGTTTTATTGATCTGGAAACGCCGGGCCGCAGGCCTCTCCTAAAAACGATAAATAACATAATTTGTATTTCCTGCCCCATTGTACAATGCGTAATGGCGACTTCAGAAGCAACTATTCATATAGAAAAAGACAAGTATTCGCACGACGGTTCAGATAAACGAACAAATCTACAGTGTCATTGTACAGATGCTTCTCTAACCAATGTAATCTAAAAGAATAAGAGGTAAAAAGAAAAAGCTGCAAGAGACGAGCTGAAGAGAGCACCGACCGTACTTCTTCGCAATAGGATTTAATATGACCTAAGCTTGTCAGCCAAGAAAATGAACTTTTCCATCAAAATAGTTTGTCGCCCATTTAGGAACTAAATTGAAAACGTTTGAAAACCGACAAGGCCCATTTTGCTCGGTTTACGCTTCTCAAAAATAGGGAAAAAGGAGCCTAACTTAAAAGGAATGAATGCCTTTAAGGCAAAGAGAAAAAAAAGCGAAAAATTTTAAGCATGAAAATGATGTTGGCCTGATATTGAGGTTTAGTTAATGAAGTATATCGTTGTGGTAGAGAGCCAAGACCCTAAATTGGAAAATTAACTTAGTGACAACTTAGTCAGTTTTAATGTCGCTATTCTGTATAACGACAAATACCGTGCAAATCGATGTTTGGCTGTACATGCATTTTAAATCTGCATCTATTGCTATATATATTGCTATATACATATATATTCATATATGTGTCAAAATCCGCATAGTTTTCTATGTTGTATACTTGTGCTGCATAAACGTAAACGCAAACATAGACATTAACGCCCAATTGTGTTATTTTGTGTGCCGTTAGATTAGACTCAGTTGCATTATTTTCCAAAACTTTTTTTATTTTTTATCTTTTCCACTTGATGCCAAAATGTTTCGTTTCTTTTGCTATTGTTGCCATTATTTGGTGGCAGTGGCGATGGCGACTGCCTGGTGGTGGTGGTGGCGGCAGCGTTAGCGTGTTGATATCTTTTGTGATTTCATTTATTTTATAATTACTTCAGTTTTTTAAGTTGTCATTGTTTGGCTTTTTTGTTATACATGAACTGGCTGACCGGCTTTTCGAAGGCGTATTGCATTTGACATTAGGTGCTTTAATTATATAACTAAAATTTCATATGCTCTACTTAAAAATTCTCATATTCATGTCTCGTTCAATTTATGAATCAATTTTTGCATTCTTCTATAAACAAATTACTTTTCCATTTAACTTAAACTTCCGGATCTAAGGCAGCATAGTAAAGACACAAATTATTTTGTGACTTAACTGAGAATATAACGCAACAACCGATAGATATGTTATTCTACAACAACATCTGTTTTGCAGAAACCTCTGTTATTGCAGTTTATTTTAGGATTTTAAGGATTATTTTAGGCTCTCAACACGTTGGGCATTCAAGATTCGTTTTTAGTCAAACGAAATTTTTCCTTTATTTCTTCTTTTTTTTTTTTTTTCTTTGTACCACATTTTTTGCACAAGTAGGTGGAGTCTTAGACAGGTTTAGTGGATATTTAACCAAGCGGATGTCAAATCATTGTTTGGTCAGCGAATTTTTGTTATATTGTGCTGATATACTTAAAGTTCAATCTCCACGAAAAAGGTTATTGAACTTCTTAGGTTTTGCTTAAGAATTTAATGTAAGTTTTGATTAAGAATTGGTTTTATGGAATCCATAAGCAAATAAGAATTTGTCTTATCAAGATCATTATTAAGCTTTAAACTAGAAGTAAATGCTTCTCTATCAAGATACTCTTTACTTGTGTGAATGTATGTCTCAAATTAATATGAATTGTTATGAGGATTGATACTGATGATTGATCCTACGCCGCCTATGTCGTCTTTCTATACGTTAGCGTATAATGCCACAATGCAAGTGTTCCAAAAAAAGCCTCTTCTAAACAGGGAGGGTTTAGATGCCATTGAGAAAAAGAAATTGGCTGGCCTTGAAAGAAAGATTTGAGACCATCAGCTTTTGGCATAGAAGGGTTATCAATTTCAAACGCTTAGAACGCTTAGTTTATTACGTTTGTCTTGAGGCTTCTGTACCGACGGAGAAGTAGCGAACACCACTTTCATCGCCAAGTAAAACTACCATTTTCTTTCTGAATTGATACAACTGAAGATCTAAGATAAGGTTGTGGACATAACGTGGCAGATAGGAAATTGAAATCGATAAAAAGTAATTCTTCATGAAAAAAAAAAAAAACGGATTTCTTATATCGAGTCCGCATTCGAATGTTTGCTCCAGAATTTGGAAAACGTATTTTACAGACAACGCACGCGTTTTGGTTCTAGCTATTAATTAAATCGATCAAAGTCCGCGTTCGGTTCAGCACTCTGGGAAATCAAATGCGGACATGCACATTAGTGTAATGCAAAAACTTGTGGACATGCTTTGAGGAGCTCGCAGACTATGAAGGGTATACAATCTTTCCATGGGCACGCCTTGGATCATTAGTTGAAAACAGTAATTTCTTAATATCTCATCATAGAATCCATTACAGATGATCGTGTGATTCTAACTGTTGCCTTCAAAAAATCACATTCTATTGCAAGGTCTAGGTTTTGTTTGTTAAACTTTCTATTAGCAAGAGGATTATTAAGAGTTAAGAGCTAATGGAGTTAAGAATCCATTCGATATAGCAAAAGAGGTTCACAAGCAACATAGGTTTAAGCAAAACGAAAGATTCTTTGACTCTAGAACTAGCTAACTATTATAAGGACCTTTTTTAAAAAAATTGGTTCATGTATGACAGCTTTCTCAAATCTGGGCATCGTAAGTGAAGCGGTAATAAGAATAAACGAATCAAAATCACTTTCCGTAAGAATCATCAATAGGCCAAATTGTGCTCATATACAAGATTTCATCAAAGTACATAGAAAATTGCGTAGACAGGTGTGACTTGACATCGATTGACATAGTAAAAGCTGCGCTTGTGCGTAGTTTTTCGGTGCGTTCTATACGTCCGCTCAAGCGGATTCTACATTGTTATCATAAGTAGTATATAATTTAATAAATTCATCGTGAATTTCTTCTTATCATTCTGTTCAAGTTCGAATAACACCTAAATGAGGCCAAATGTTGTGCCGCATATGAGTTAGCCATAAATACAGCACCTCGGCAATCACGAAGAAGAGAAGATCGATTAATTTAATCTATTTTCATACGGAGGGACAGTACGATCACAGAATCCGATACTAAACCATGCGGCGCAAAGAGTAAAAACTTTCTTTACCACCTATAGCTGGACGCCGTACTAACGTCGATCTAATTAAAGCCATGTACAGTCGTTTAGTTGTATAAAGATCATCAAATTTCGCACATAATCTCTTCATGAGTCCTAAAAGCGATTTAGATTTGCTCACAATTTGACGTCAAAGACAATCCCGACATCTTTACAAGCAGGTATATTATCAAGCATATAATCACCGATACACCGATAGAATAACTTGTCGACAACATATCACAACTTTTTACACTTTTGTAAAGTTAGCAGCATGCAATTTGTCAAGCGCCAGAAGACGACCTTGTTCAGATCTGATTGCAATAAACTCACTTTCGCAATAAAGAGAGAAAGAGAGAGGGAGAGAGATAAAGTAATCAAATAATTTAATTTTTTTTCCATGATCTGCTCAGAGTATAAGATTCACCTCAAAATTCCTTACGCGTGTAAAATGTTTTCTCCCCTAATATGAATTTATTCATCAATTCATCAATTTATTTAAATTAAATTTGAACGCTTGATTCCATTTTTCATGTTTTCGTTCGCATAGTTCCATATCCATTCAATTCACCCTAAAGTTTGGCTGGTTTTTTTATTTTAAACCATTTTTTCTGTTTTGTTTTTTTATTTTGTTGGTGAATTTTGTTTCATTTTTTATTCGTCATAATTTAAGGTCATTTAAACAAATCGCAAAATGTCTAAAATATGAAATTATTTATGTGGCTCGTTGGTGTTGCTACAAATGAATTTGCAAAACATAAATTTGTATGCAATTTAACATTTGCAAGCATGACCTGTTGTTGTGTGCATGAAATTGTACAATTGTCTGTTTTGTAACGAATATATTAGGGAGAGAGAGAGAGAGAGAGAGAAAAAAAACAGAAACAAGAAAAAAAGGCGAACAAGAAAGCAACATAAACCTTTGGAGCGAATCTTGTATACCCACCACTTCAGCCGATTATCAAGGAAACGTAAAGATTTCTGATAATTGAAACAAACAGACAGATCGGTATGTTTTTCGCGGAACCACATGTAACTCTAGTAAATGTTTGTTCAAATTTGCAAGTGGAGGACATCTTTACAGCGGGTAGATTAACGGAAGTTAACAGAGAAGCTTACAACGTGTTTATGGGCCGATCCGACTTCAAAACAATTAAATTAACAAATTTTCTTATTTTCGATCAAAACTTTTACAAGAAATCAAAGACGAACGTCGAGTCTTTTGTAGAATTCCCGCCGCATATTTTGATTACTGACCTCATGACCAAAAGTGTCTGTTTTTGACTAGATGATTGAAAGCCTTACTTTCCGTTATACAAATGGGACATCCCTTAGTGGCTGGTAAATACAAGGTTAAAAGAAAAAGTAACAGAAAGAGAGAAACTAAATTGATTTTACAACGAAGGCGAATAGCAAAAAGAAAGACAAAATTGCTTTTCAGCAAAACAAGCGATTTACTTACGACCATATTCTATGGGAAAAATGATGTCGACAGATGCAGATATAGTAGATATGCGTTTCGATGTATAATACTCAGATATATATATATATATTCTTGAGCAATTTAAAATTCTTTTCGACGATTTAATCTTTTCCCTCCGACCATGCGTAAACCTGTTTCCTTGTAGCCTGCTACTGAGCAGCTGGCGACGGCGAAAGAGCAGCCAGGAGTTGAACCGGGCATATATCGAATGTTGTCAAGCGTTGCAGTTTCATACTTGTATTTTTATCGTACTCTTTACCGGAAAAGAAAACAAGAGGAAAAGAAAGTTTCTTTTATCTTCTGGAAAACAAAACCTATTTATTATATTACAGCCGTTAGGACAGCTTTCTCTTAACACTCGAATGTGGTTCAGATGATCGGAGTTCTTACGAGCCGTTGTAAAGATTCCCTCCAAAAATAGTAGAACAATTATCACGTGAATAATTAACGAAATATGCATGTGGCTGCCTCATAGCCGAGTACATAAGTGTGACGATTACAAAGTTAGTCAGTCGCGGATTTAAATTCCAGTGTGGTTTTACCATACGTTGTCGTATAGCGATACATTGTCGAGTAGCGAATACTCAGTCGGTTACGAATTTGCTATATATCCACCAGACTTCAAGCCCTGCCTATCCCTGCCCTTCTTTCATTCTGACCATCGCCATATTACACGAATAAGGGCCACCTCTTGAGGGATTAGTCATGCTCTAAGAACAAAATATGGATGGGCCTCGCCATAGCCTTAATATTCGCGAAAGTGTGTTAAGAGCATTTGTTTTTTTTTTCTTTTAGTATAAGATACCGAATTTAAATCAATTTCGTTATTGAAATGGGCTGGATGGAGCAATCAGATCAGAAATATTTTAGCAGCTGCCCCCTCAGTGCTTCCTGATCATCCTTCTAAACTCCTAGTTATATGCCTAACGTGAAGCCAACGCACTTACAAATTAAGTAAACTCCCATCCTTTTATCTTAAATAACAAAATTTTTAAAACTAAATAAGTATTGAATGTTATAACTGTTGTCGTCGTCGTTCCAATTTTTTTTTGTTTTGTTTTTCTTCTTTATGTGTGCATATTAAACTACACCCACTTTTCAAGGTGTTTAACGAAAAATTTATAAAAATTGATTGTTTGCGAACAAAAAATCGAACCATGTATAGAAATTCAAAAACATATAAAATTTAAATTGATCTGCAAAATAGTTTCGTGTTAATAAATGTTTAATAACAATAATAATAATAAGAGAAACAATAACAACAATAGTTTAAGCACTGGAATGACAACAAGTCAGATTAAAGTTTATGGCATAAGTGATTTGAAAAATCTATGGAAAAATAAAAATTGTGTTCATATTAGAAAAAATTGTTTCGGGCAATATTTGCTTAAGTAAATCTAAACTTTACTATGTAAAATCTTTAATATATTGAGTGTATGCACGCAATTTACATTTCATTTATTTATTTATTTATTTATTTTTTTTTTTGTTAATAAAATGGTACGTTTCTTAAAAATAAATAAAAATATTTTGATCAAAGCAATATTAATAATTATCTATAAGTTTATCCCTTTATTCAAACAGCATCGAGTTTCTGATCACAAGAGCAACTGCTCTTTCAAGCCTATTTAGGAAGACATCTTAGGAAGACCATAAAAATCGAAATGGGAAGGAAGGAAATCATCAAGTTTCAGACAGAAGATGGACGGAGCCAAAGGAACATAGGAGATGGTATATCGCATCTGCGTTCCCTGAATATACTTAGCAATGCGTACCATAAAAACCGAAATGGTTTTCTCGGAAGCAAATCATCAAGTTTCAGACGGAAGATGGACGGAGCCAAAGGAACATAGCGGATGGTATATCGCATCTGCGTTCCCTGAATATACTTAGCAATGCGTACCATAAAAACCGAAATGAGTTTCTCGGAAGGAAATCATCAAGTTTCAGACGGAAGATGAACGGAGCCAAAGGAACATAGGAGACGGTATATCGCATCTGCGTTCCCTGAATATACTTAGCAATGCGTACATAAACCCGAGCGATAGTCTATTGCCACAGTTTCCCTTAAAAATCGGCGCCATTTCATCTGTTGTTCATCTGCTAGCAATATATAAGAATAGTTGCTCCCGAAAACTTAGAGTTAGTGGCAGAGAATTTCTCATATTCAGCCATCGGTCTGTGTGATATTTAAATTCTTTCTACAATAGGTGTACTCTAAAATCAATCGCTTAACAAAGGCATTATTTCGCAAGTTGTATGGTAGCTAGAGCCGTCCGGCTGAAAATAAACATCTTCCACATCCATCGCATTAAATTGAAGCCAAAACACTTTAGTCGACATCGTTTGGTAAAATATCAATTCACTGTAATGGTCCAACCATTGGCGAGGAAATACTTTCCGGTTATTATGCACTTTCCCACAATGTATTGATTCTTCGAGATGTATTTGTCGAAAATTAAACTCGTATCGTTCGTATCTCTTATTAACCCTTTCGTGACGGCGCATTAGTACCATACTTCCACACCAATATACACTTTCACTGTACCACCACGATAAGTGATTGCCGTATATGAATATAGTAAGCTGTTGCGATGCGACATATGCTACCGTATATAGACGGCCCCCCGGCCCGAAAGGGTTCACTACTACACAACTACTGATGATATTGGCATGAAATTTAATACAGATATTAACTCAAACGCCGCCACGAATCTTAGATGTAAATGAAAAATTTTTATTAACGTGGGGATCAACTGAAACCCTGCATCGATTTACAGACTTCTTCTTTACACTTCGTTTCACATTGAGAAGAAAACTTAATGGATATGAAAACGAAACTAGCTCTCCCTTGTTCCCTGTTATCGCTTTACCATCTATCATTGGTTTTAGTTACCTAAATAAAATTTAGTTAGTTGAATAAGATTTTCTGTTGAAGTCAGCAATAAGACAAGAACACCAACAACGGTAAAGCAGCAATGCCCCTCAGTTATATGTGCGCAGAATATTTATGCGTCTATATTAGTATTAGAGTGGGTGTGTAAATGTTTTCGTACGACCCATGACATTCTAGAATTTTAAGTTCAAAATTTATGTGCATAGCTTTGTTACTCGTATACACATATATACATACATATGCATGAATGTTTTGGTCTTTGTAAACAAAAAAACAAATGGTTTCAGTTGAACAGTGTCTTAAATGAAAATGAAATAAAATCAAAAATTTCTGTCCAACGGAAATTGAGTGCAGAAGGTGGTACACTACACCTACACATAACCATAAAAACAAGCGCAATTTCACATTGATTAATACAGTATCAAATGCCGACATGTCAAAGGTCATAAGTTATATTCTGGTTCAAAGGCGTAAAGATTTGATGGAGTGATATGTGCTTTTTGTTTTTGCGTTTCACGGACATCATGTTCTTTCGGGTATATTGGTTGGCAATTTCAACTCAATAAGTGACATGGCCTGTGGCATGGATTTCAAAGTCTCTTTACTTATTAATTAAAGCTTTATTTGTTTATCCAAATTACTTGAACACGTAATTAGTTCACGTAAGAGTTGTTATGGAAATTTTCTTTGAGAAATATCTGAACATTTATTTAACGAGAAATTCCATAACAATTTATTATTAAATATTATTCTGTTATCTAAGTAGTTGTGTGTGTGAGTGTGTGTGTGTGTGTGTGTGTGTGTGTGTGTGTGTGTGTGTGTGTGTAGTCCCATTAATATCGTTCAATATTTAATTTGAAAGCTTTTAAATGCAGATCTTTGATGATCTTACGTCATTCGTCTTCGTTTGCTTCTTTTTATCATCTCGTCGCACACGTCTTTCAAATTTGCACTTGGTTCCCCACACACAATAAAAACTTGATTTTACTTTACATGAATCCATAAATTAATAACTAATTTATAATGGCTTGCAAATCGTTACAAAATATCATAATTACGGCAAATAATATGAAAAAAGCTTTCGTATAATTCTTAATTTGCATACGAAATGTAAGAAAATCTCTTGTACTCTTTATACACCTGTTGGATAAGAAATCGTATTGCGATCTGCATTAATTTAATTAAATGTGAGTTTTATTTGAAATTATTTCAAATAGAAGATAAAATTCTTTTACTTTTAAACTAAACTACTCAGATTTATTCGCTTTGCTTCACACAATACATTTCTATATTAGTTTAGATTCAATGAGAGTGTAAGGCCGTATGTATGTAAAATAAAAGCAACATATTGAATAAAAGATTTAATGTTTCGATTCCACTGCATTTCAGTTAAAAATTGATTTGCAAAGTTAAAGGAAATGAAACCTTTCTCTTACTGCAATGACAGTTAGACATTTTAAAATCGCGCAGATATCCGATCTTAGATAATTGTGCTAATAATGGGTACAACCGCTAATCAACAAATATATTAGCAGGCGTAGGTGGATAGGAATGGCAGGCCGAGTAACTGTAAGACATAGGGCATAGGGGAATCGACAGATATAAGCACTGGGAGACACTGGGAGGGAACATACGAACTGGCAGACACATGGCTTGACAAATATAGAAGATATAGAGGCTAAAGTACATGGGGGTTAACAGAAACAGAAACAGAGGCCAAAGGGATCGACAGGTTTGCAAATGAAAGGGCCAAAACAGGGTACAATCACTCGTTTGCTAATTAGCGAGCGCAGTAAGGTAGACGAATGATATGATATTTAAAGGAAAAGGTTCATAACGAAACGTCAAGCAAACGGAAAATCCGAAGAAAAAGAAGAGCTTGCGGACTAGTAAACTGTTAATCATACGTTTAGAAAGCTTAAAAAATGACAAGTAAGTTTAATGAATACTTTCGCAATCGCTTGTGCTTGCAAATTTACAAACATGCGAGCGAAGATCCTCTCGCACAAAGTCAGACCAAAAGACACAACGAACTTGGCAACCGGGCAACAAATTTTGATATAAATTGGTTAATGAATCGCGCATAATGTATAATTCACAAGACAAACGCATGTGTGTAAAAGTGAACAAGAAAAGATTCGCGGGCAGACGAATAGATAAGAAGGCGGACAGATAGACAAGAAACGCAACCGTCATTGTTCATTGTTTAATCGCACTATCCACCTTTGGATGGAAAAATGTCTACTGTACGATCTTTCTCGGAGTTCTAGATGTCACAACTTTCAAGGTAAACATACGTGAACACTACACTCCTCCTCTGGCCACCTTTCTTCTCCATCACCATCAAGTAGATGGTGACATATAACAAATCAAACAAAAGTGAAACAATCGTATAATCTTCCGATCGGACTAACAACGAATTTGGTCAAGCGTGAACGGTTTTATTAGATGATTATGGTTGCTTCCGGAATATGAAACCTAGTATGTAACGAACCTGTCCTATCTTCAACTTGATTTAGTGAATACCATGACTTCCTCCTTTAATTATGATTAATTATGAAAAGTGTATGCTTCTATATAGCGAGAATACCTTTATCACGCAGTACGCCAAACAGCTGAATAATCGAACACATTAAACGTAATCTATGTTTACCAAGTCAAAAATGATCTTTCGCTATGAAAAAAAAGAAAAGGTCTAGCATTTTTATGGTATTTTTACCACAACGAAAAACCACTTGATACACTCACGTAGATATGGAAATATGACTTAACTCATATAATGATTCTCTCGAAATAATTGTTTCAATTAATTATATGCCCGGCTTACACAAACGATAAATATGACTAACTCTCTATGTGTATACGTAGAGTAGAGTGAATGGTGGGATGGGCTGTACGCGATTACCATAAATCATGCATCAGTACATTTTGAAAGGTGATTATTTTGGCCCACACTTGTTTCCATTGTTTTTCTACCTAAGTTACTGATGTAGATATTTATAAATTTTTGATACCTACTAAGTTGGTTTGGCTACTCATGCTGTTTTTAACACAAACACACACACATTTATACAATATATTGGCATTGATTAGGAATTCTCCCCTAAGCTCGAATGATAGCGACGGTGGTGGCGGTGGTGTAGTGCGCTATGTGCGATATCATATTGTTGTTGTAATTTGATTAGCTTTTATAAGAAAAGCATTTAAGTAGCCTTGAAATTCTTGAATAATATTTGACTTTGTTGTGCTTTTATTTCTCGTTACTTCCTTGGGCTTTGTTTGCTCAATTTTCGTACGGCCAGCCAATGCGCTATGCTTCAATGGACAACAGTAGCAGTATAACAGCAAAACTTACTGCGATACGAAAACGTAACACAGTAACAGATTGTGTGTTTGTTACACCTGGTTAGCATAATAACACCCTCTTACTCTAAGGTTTTATTATTCTTTCTAAATTTAATACTTTACAGAATTTGCTGCTACTGCTTTAGCTGATGTTGCTGCTGCTAACGCCATTGTTTTGCTAAATAATTTTTGCTATTTTGGTCAACACTTAACTCTATTTTGTAAGCAATTAATAATTTATTCTATAAGCAGCAGCAGTCGCGTTCCAGCAACGCAACCTAAACCAATACAACCAAACCGATTGGCCGTTAGCAGAATGTACGCTGTTGCAAGCAACCGCTTGTTGCTGCAATTAAACAAATTATTAGCCTGAATTGCATATCAATTTCAAGCCGATTACTTGCTGTCTAAGCTGTTGGTGTATGAGTCAGTCAATCAGTCAGTCAATCGGTCAGCTAGTTTTGTTCTGCTTTTCTATGCATTTACATGATTTTCATTTTTTTTTTTTTGTTGTTTTTTTTTTTCTAGCCTCTGATGGGAAAATTTTTCTTTGGTAGAACAACAAACAAAACCAACAACAATAACAGCAAGAATATCTATAATACATTGTTGAAAGAATATGAATACATATATATGTATAAGGTGTGGTGGTTGGTAATACATATTTAAATTTATTTGTCTATGAAAAGTAATTTTAAGTGTAAATGAGATTTTTATTTATATTTTTTTCTTTCTCTTTATAATTCTGTAATAAAATAATTTAATGAACTGTCATTTTTGTATTATGATGCATGAGTGCTCTGATCTGAAATGACAAACCAATAATTACATATTTTTATTACAAATATAAAGAATATAATTAATGTTTAAGATCAACTTCGAATATGCGGTACTAAGCTCCTAAGTTGAGCTATTTTCGTTTCTTTTTTTTTTTTTTTGTTTTTGCTTTGTAGCAACAGAAACCGTACACATATATAATCGACCTCATAAGAAGATAATATTGCAACGATAAAAGCTGTTGCTGACCCATTGTGTATCAGCTTAATTTTCAAATCCGCATTAACCCAATAAACTGTAATAAAGAAGTGTGTTAGTAATCGAAAAACTATTGTCAGTTCGAAAGGTTATCTTACAAACTAGGAAAAGGATGGGACATGGGAACAGAAAGTAATGATTTCGCTTTTTAGAGTTTTCCTTGTTAAAGTACTTACTATCTTTAAATTTTATGCAAAGATATACACCCAATTCTCTTTTTACACGAATTTTTTTTTACACGAATTTTTTGGGAACGCATCTATCGTGTAAACATGACATATGTCATTCCGCTGCTTTATAAAAAAACATGAACAGAAATCTTTGCATCGCTTGTTCAAATCAACCGAAAACGCTCTGGAATCTTCAAGAGAACGAAAAATGAGCCGAAGAATCGTCAATCAAAAATGGGAAACGGGGCAGTACTTTGAATGAGCCCTCTTTCTACAAGCTCTTTTTTGTGTTCAAAAAAAACCAATCATGTCCTATGTTTGCATACACTTGCTACTTCTTATAAACATTTACTAATGCAATAATAAATAGCGTCTGTCTTCGATGCGTAAAGAAATCTCTGTTAGAATTAAAAACACATGATATAAGTGGAAAATTAAATTTTTGGTCTGCAGCTCCTGAAGGCATTTGTATATTAAAGGTGTCATCTTGTCTCATTTCAGACTCAGAGAGGAGATTCCATCTTAAAAAATTTAAATATAAAAAAAAAAAAAAAAATTAAACCCATTCACAGAGACATCCGCAGAGAACTTCGTGAAAAAAACAGAAAACGCGTACATGAAAAAAACTTTATTTTACAACACTTGCAAGAAATATGAAATATGTACACGCCTTCGGCATAGTCAACTTAAATTTATGCTGAAACTTTGTCTTCAGTATGAGTGCTTGACAAACAGATTTTTTTTTTTTTTTATCTTTCAAAATCAAAATCAAGCAAACCAAGTAAAGCAAAAACCGGGTAAAGTGTTCATTTGACACATTCTGACGTTACCTACGATGCCGACATTATCCAAGCACACCTACCGGCTGTTTAATTAACTTAAGTATCCACTCAATTAACTTAATTAATTTCTTTACATTTTTTTTTGTTATATATATTTACTATAATACATGTCCGGCTGTATACAGTTACGCGTGGAATTTACTTTAAAGTTTCAAAAAATAACATCCGTTTTAAACGAATAATTATAAGCTTAACACGTGTTAAGTGTGTAATTTATGACAAATGCAATCAATCTACGCTATTATGGCAAATTCATGACTACATTATAGACTGGTGGTAACGTATCAATTTGCTGTCACAACAAATCAATAACACAAAAATGTCATATGTCCTTATAAAAAAGTGTGAGGTGTATGTGTGTAATCTGTCTAATAGCTACTCGTAAAAACTCATTGGTATATTATTGGGTGGTCAATAAAGTCAAATATATTCAGTTGAATTATAACAATAGCCATAGATAAGTATATGTAATAGCTGAGAACTCGTGAAATCTCAAGTCATTGTAAATTGGCACAGGCCCCAGCCACTTCAATTCCTCGCATAAAAGTTCGAGTTTAATTACTGTTCGTTCGAGTTTTTTTTCATTTCCCTCTTTACTATTTCGTTCGGTCGACCTCAATAATTAGTAGTCGAAATGTTGTAATCCATTCTGCACATTTATTTTGGGTTGCATTTTCTTATCTTGTATAGTCTAGCATTCTCTGTTTTCCCCTTATTCTCTCAACTATTCTTTTCTCTTTTGTTCTGTTCTGCTATCTTCTATTATCTTCTCTTCTGTTCTATTATCTTTTATGATCTTCTCCTCTTTTCACAACTTTCCTCTTTTTGCCTTCTCTACTTTTCTCTTCTGTTCTTTTCATTTCCCTTCTGTTCTTTTCATTTCCACTCTTCGCTACTCTTCTCTTCTCTTTGGCTTTTCTCTTGTCTTGTCAGCTATTCTCGACTGTTTCCTTCTCTTGCCATATTTTATCTTCCACCTCTTCTCTGATCATCTCTTCTCGTTACTTCAATTTCCTTCTGTTCGTTGATCTTCTCAAATATGTTCATCTTTTTGAAACAATTCTGTTCTCTTACCATCTCTTTTCCTCTATCCATTTCTTTACAATTATTTCCTTCCTTCTCCCCATTTTTTTTTCTCTTTAACGTTTGCTTTTCCATTTCAGCCATTGCCATCGAAATCCCCAGATCCCAAGAGAATGCGTAATTGTTATCGAAAAGTAAACTTAGAACTAGGAAAACTATGCCAGCAAAGTAAAGTAAAGTGTTTTCATCCAAGACAGCAATTTTACAAATGAAAGAATTTGTAATAACAGGCAAGAACCGTGGAGATCCTTCTCGGAAAATCCATCTTTAGTGAACTTTAGAATGGTCTTTGGAAGATAACGCTTAAAGTATTAAAAATGCGTGATAGCAATAAAGTCCAGGGCTTTTGCACAAAAATTCACGCGATAATGTCCAAATTTGGCCTGTAAGAATGAAATACAATACCCAGCAAACAGAACTTGTTATAATAATTCATTTTGGTCTCATTTCGAAATCACCAACGGGGCAAAGAAATTCCTCAACAATTATCCTAAAAAATCTATTTAAAAACTTGAAATGACATCAATAAGGAACGGGTGACAAAACCTGTGGAGTTTTGACAACAATGAACGAGCGCGTCACCATGTGTTATAAAAACTTGCGTCATAGCTTCTCTGTCAAGCCAATATATCAATAAATTTTCATAATTCGGCTGAGCATTAAACTACAATTGACAGTGACAGTGACAGTGGCAGTGACACCATATCATATCAATGTGACCACCACTAACAATAGTAGCGTGTGCACGCAGCCATAAGCGCACACACACACACACACACACACACACATGTCAAACGTGCCAAAAGCAACCATAGCAGCCAGACGTCAAGTCTCACATTTCATAAAATTCATTGGCAGCAATTTGGAAAACAAAAAAAAAAAATACCGACAATTCGACACACCAAACACAACAACTGACGAACAACCGAAAAAGATACAACTGCTTTAAAGATGTGTGTGTGTCTAATAAGTTACAAAATAAAGCTCAGCATTTTTACTTCGCTCATATATTAGATTGGAAGGCACGCAACAAGAGCAACTACGAACCGAGTTATATTCAGTATGTATGTACTGTATATGTGCGCGAAATGCATGGAAGCAAATTCAAAGAAATAAAGCGACCACGGTATCAAAATAAAAAGTAAAAAACGCATTGCATGCGTTTGCATTCATACATACCTACATCTGTCTGGCTTACCTACATCAGTTCTTGTGACTGCGAAAAATAACACAAGAGAGAAAAAAATCTTTGGCTATTAACGCTAACTCGTATTGGTAGTGTTTTTTACTGCTACTATTGCTTGTTTGTCTAACTCTTTTTTATCGTTTTTGCGCTTGTTATTCAAAAAAACATTTAAACCCCAAACACGGCTTTTATCTGCGGATTTCATTACTAAGATGCCATTTCATTCATATTTTTGTTTCTTTTACGCCAATCATCGCTATTCGAAGATACACTAACATTGTTATAAAGTTTGCACACAACTTTGAGAACAGAAATCATGAAGATAGCATTAAGTGGGCAAACAGACATGAAGTGTCTCTAAGAAGTCAAAATTCATTACTCAAGCCACTTACTAATGAAATTCTTATTGGAGTGCAATTGGGATATGAAGGTGTTCGCGTTAGAAAGCTAAATATTTTTTAGATTAATTGAT
>CCAG010019669.1:0-42366 GCA_001077435.1 Glossina morsitans morsitans | reverse complement strand
AACCGACTACGTTTCGAGCCCATGCTCCCCTCTACAAAGTTGAAGAATTTTAATGCGAGCCTTGGTTTCCTGTTACATGTAATGGTTACATTGTTGATAAAAGAAGAAAAAAAAAAAAAAAAAGGAAAACGAAACGCAAAAAGGTTGATTGCCTTGAAATATATATTTATTCAAATTGGCTATCGTGGTATGCAATTATTGTTAGTTACGAATTGACAAGAGCTTACTAGAGAGTTCGGTTGTCATTTGTACGTTTGGATACTATCTGTACATCGATCGTTCGGCTTTTATACGTTAATTAATGCTGAGGTTGACATGTTTCGGTCAAACCTCCAAACTACAACCACACTTATTAATTACATATTTACATTCTAGCGTATAAACATATGACGATAAACATTCATAGACTCTTTAAGTGGAAGCGAGAGCGTATATGCAAAATGTAATACGAGTCTGGCGCACAAAAGTGATAGGACTTTATTGCGTAAATTGTTACTACCATCTGAGTTGTAATTTTAAGGGCAATAGTGATTTCGGATTTATGCTACAGCCTGCTCAGTTTACCGATTCTCCAAATTCTACAAACTCTTAATAGCGCCGATCAATGATTAGCGATAATTTTATTGCTTCTGTTAACATTTGCAAATTCAATAAGCGGATGTACCTATTCCGTATAGTCGGAGTATCGATCACATACCAAAGCATGTTCAGAGTACAAGTATGACAGGAGGAGAAAGTTTCGAGGACTCAAGAACTACTTCTTATCCGAATTTACTCTCTTCACTTATCAAAGTTATCGGTGATGCAAGACCATACAATAAGCTTTCCACCATGGAGCGATATTCGAACGAGAAATCGGATAAATCGCCAGATTCATCTTGGTACTTGATAATACTAATGCACTTAAGAATAAAAATTTATTCCTTAAAAAAGGAAAATTTTGATCCTTTTGTTTGTGTTATTGGTAAGATGGGTAAGATTGGTAAGATATTAATACAAACACAACTCAAATGTAATTTTGAATAAATTTAAATATTTTATTTATCTCTTGTGCACATTCATAAGAAACCTAAGACTACAGATGCATGCTAAGTAAAGTATTTCCGTGTAAAAGAACTGTACAGACTTTATCATGCCCGACGTATGCCTTCGTTCTAATGTGTGCACAATTATTACGTTATGAGGAAGGCACAAAGATATTTAATCCACTCAGCATAAGACAAATAAACTATTGATTTTGTATTGGAAACAGTCGGTTATCCATTTAAATGCACATACATTGGATAACTGTGCTTACCTGCTTGTTTGCCTTGTTTTCCGCACCAAAAGATAATCCACAAGAAGCTAAAAATAAAATTTTTTGCAGTAACAGCTAAGGTCGCATAACCTGATAGAACGAAACTGAAAACAAACAGCAACAGCATGCATAGTATGAAGCAAATAGTCTTAAGATAAAATCAATGCCCATTTGAGTGTGTAGCGAAAAGGTCGCACTATGAGTAAATTATGACATTCTTGAAGAAAAACTAAAATCACTACCAAATCCCAGTCACTTACTATAACTTTATACTACTTGTGTTTATTTCACAAAATAGATCAACTTTGGATAAGATGTTAAGGGTTCGAAAAAGGAAATGTTAGCTAATGTTTACGGCAAGGAAAATAAATTTGATCAAGTTCATGAATTCCTTGCCAATTTTCGGATACAAGTAAGAGGGCACTCAAAGCTTATATCTAACAAATCTAGATGAAAAAATTGTGAGACTAAAACTTCGAATCATCCATTTTTTATTTGCCTAACTCGCGCCCTCCCCTCATTTCCAGCAGGACTGTTCCTTGATGAATAATTCTGTTTGATTATCTGCCTTAAGTTGTAAGGTGTTGACCACAATAGGTTGAGATTTTCCTCTGCAAGTATTTTAATTTTGGTCTAGTGGTGGCGAGGACTCCTTTCAGAATTGGGTTAAAATTGAGTTCATTGTTTTTAGATTTCTGAAAGTATACGCTGGATGGATTGAAAGCAAGAAACAAATCAGTTTTGAATTTTAGATTAAGTCTCGAAAGGGAAGCATTTTGATCAAACAGAAGTAAAGGTTTTTAGTTAAGGACGTGTCTAAATGAAGTTTGTATGCACTGGAAACGAGTCTTTCATTAGTTGCGTTGTAGATTTCGCCGCATTATTGTCACCGTCTCACCAACGCTATGTGGTTGCAAGTCATAAGTAAACCATGTACGTTACTTACACAGCGTCAAAAATCCGTTTTTACGCTTTTCACCCTTATCTGAGATATAATAAGCAAACGTGCATATATATATATGCCTCGAATCGAATGCTTTCACAAATTTTCCGATTACACTTTGTTATCAGAACAATATAATATGATATTGTCCACTAGAAGTGAGAGAGAGAGAGAGAGAGAGAGAGTGAGAGAAAGTGTCGTGGCATAAACTCAAACAAAAATACCTATGAAAAGAAGAAATCCTGCCATATTGTAAAAGTCAATTATTTTTATGAACATATTCCGCTTAATTCATTTTACTGTTTTTATGAAAACCCAATAAAAAGACCAGTTTAACTCTTAAGAGATGCTATCACTTTTCAAGTGTACACTCGAACTTCACGTTGGCTTGCGACAAGACACTTTTAGTGTAAATAAGCTAAAAAGCCAACGAGTTCTTTACCCCCGACCTCCACTTTACCGTTCTTACCTTATCATAAAACAAATTATTATAAAACAAACAACACTTCTTTCAGCTTAAAATCGTTTAAAAGACAGCATTCTTTCAGCTGGAATTTACAAGAGGGAAGTCCTTTGCATTTAATTCACTGCACAATTTATATACAACGTACGTTGCTTCTGCTCTTTTTTTTTCCAAAAGCGAACAAATCGTTTTTGTTTTTTATTTTTTTTTTTATGACAAAAGTTTTAAAAGGAAAATGAAATAAAAAACAACTCAGAATAAATATACTTTTGAATGCGCGGATTGGGGAAATTAATCAAACAATAATTATTTAAAACTTGTTTTATAATATTAATAAAATAAAATATAAAACAAACGAATAAGTTTCGAAGAAGTCGACTGAATTTTCACAACTTTCCAACTTTTAAATGGGGGCGAGGGGGCTGACAGACATAAAGCTTTACGATGTATTATTAAACAATTTCACTAGTTTCAGTTGATTTAATAAAGCATTCTTCTCCTCGGCCAACTCGAAGATTTCAAAACTTTTACTCTTTTTTTAGCAATTTTTAGTAAATATAATAATGAGCCGATTATAGTGAAACTTCGATTCAAAATTAATTTCAATCTTCTTACTCTTCTTGAGGTTAAATCATCCTCAAGTGTTTTGCTTAGGTGTCCAAAAATTATATTAAGACCGTTACCGTACAAAATTACTTGTGTGATAGCGCGATCATTCAATTTATTGCACTTACACATAAGTCCTGCGCTCTCCTTTCGATTCGAAATTTGTGTGCGATGATGACTCACTCATTTGCCTGCTAGAATTTTTCATAACACGTATAATATTCATACGTCTTGGAATCCCCTCACAAACATGGCCACCTTGGCTTGAAAGCTAGACAGTCTTTTCGCAGAAAAATATTTATGAAAATTATTTTACGTGCAACTGATTTCCCCGGCTTCGCTGATCCATTAAAAAATGTTATACACCCAATTCTCTTTTTACACGAATTTGATTTAACACGAGCTCAAAAGAAAAAAAAATTCTTTTTTTACACGAATTATTTTGATTTAACACGAATGAATTTCAGATATAATTCCCTTTTTCCAAAGTAGAACTTATTTTTTATAAAATATTTAATGAATTAAAATGTGCAAGCACGAAACAAATTAAGTGAACTCTAACAATAACTTTTTAATATTGTTTACATCCTATCCTATCTCGGCCTTTTATGCAGAACAGCATAGAAATTGTTTAATTTGTCAAAATTCGAATAAAATACGTAACCAAATAATGTAAAAATTTTCTGCTTACTATTCAAAGTTAGAACCCAGTCAATAATTCCCATGGCTAAGTATAAACGAATGCATTGTTTTTTAAATTTCTACTTTATTCATCAGCACGGTTGCCTTCCAGAGTAATGTCATTAATCCATTGCGTCTCTAATATTTCGATGGCTTTGAATGATTTGCTAAAACTTTTAAGAAACGCTTTAGTTTAAATCTTTTGGTCCAGGGCTCCTTTTGAAATTTTGCAAACAACTAATAGTAGCTGGAGGTGTGGAACATGTAATGGGTTGAGCAGCGATATGAACTGCTATTCAACAATTTTACCATGCCTTCTCTCCGTTGCGAAAAAGCTTTCGCATGTCAACGCTTTCACGCAGAACAGTGAACAGACTGTGTCTTGACAACTTAGGATATCAGTTACCTCTTGCAACTCCTGTTCGCAGGCGTCCGCAATAATTTTCAGTATTTTTTTTTTATATTCTCTGGCGAGAACATCTATTATGGGCATTCATTGCGCTCAGCGTAATCAGGGTTCATACAAATTCATTTATAATCAATAAATTAACGCCAAGTTTCTGCTTTCGACAGACAAGAGTTTTGGTAACCCTTTGGAAGGGCAACCCGTAATGCTCCTAAACAAATCATCGAAATTACGTGAAATTTTCATGGGCGTGGTTTGAACATCAGCATTTTCTAAAAATAATATACGCTTCTCGCTAGAGACAACATTTTTGCGATAGTCCCGTAAATTATTGATCGTTGTGTTACATTTATATTAATATTAAAATTGAAGCCACAAAAAAAGTTAGTTTCTATACAAGGAAACAGGAAAAAAAAGGCTACACAATTTTAATGACAACCAAAATAAACCCACTTAAGTTTATATAAATTTATAATTTTTTTTTTTCCCCGTCTTTTTTGTGCTTAACATAAAAGCATATTTGAACACTGACCGAGTAATTATGATGGAAAACCAGTACAGCGAATGTTGTCATTGCATCATTGTCCTTCTTTTCATATATTTTCTTTTTTGTGTTTCTTCTTCACTGTTTTCTTCTTTTTTTTTTAGTTAGTTTCTTGGTTTATTCTTTAGTCAGGTAATAAAGCTAATGGCAAAAAATTCATAATAATTATCATTGCAAAGCATTCAAGCTGCTGCTCATTTATATTTGATGGTTAAGAGAGTTTATAAGGGTTGCGGCTCTGGTGACAATTTCATTTTTTAATTAAAAGCTTTCCACACCATAGGAGTGTTCGAAATCGGAGAAAAACAACAACAACCGCAACAACATCAACAACAGAAATGCGAAAGCAAACACAAAATACCATATAAAAGAAAATCCTTCAAGTGCTTTTCTACGTGCATATATATATATATATATATATATGTGTATAATAATTACTCTAGCGCAAGATATAATTCCTTACCTTGTGTTAAAAAAAAAAAAAGAGAAAAAGAAAACAAAACTCAACTTTCAAGAACTTTTCATTCAAAACTAAAAAAAAAAATAAAAAAAAATATTATTACTATTCATAAAATTTTTCAAGATTTTTCCCGTCTTTTCTTACACATCTCTTATGCAATACGAAAAGCTATGTTTTTGTTGAGCGGCTCGAGCGAACGACTACAAATTTTATGAAACGAACTACGATACACTTAGAGAAAAACACAGAATTAACTCAGAAGAATTTCGTCAAGTATCAATTAAAGTAATTTTTTTTTTTTTTTTTTTTTTTTAATTCTTTGGTGCAAATTAATTTTTAAATTGCTTCACTTACATAATACAAAGTTTGCACATCTTTAAGCAAACCTTAATCTTTTTAGATTATTTGGATTTATTTTTGGGAAAGTTGTCAATGCCTTTCGTTCTAAGTGTAGTTGAGAAGAAGCAGAAGCAGAAGCGTGAAGCCACGACTAAAACGAAAAAGTTAGATTGTTTTTGTTCTTTATCATTGCATGTCATGCATATATAACACGCATACACGCACACGCACACGCACACACACACACACACACTTTCTTAGATTTGAACAATACAAAGAGGTATGGCATACGCGAAAACCGGGAATTGTATTATTTGTTGACGTTAGTATAAAAGCGCAAACATATAAAAACGTAAAGCATCTGCGGAAGAAAAAGCTAATGTAGTTTTTATTTAATTTTCATAATTGATTTAAGACAATTTTTTGTGCATTTGTCTATTTCATTTAAATCGACTTACCGGGGGAATTATATTAGTTTCTCTAACACCGCACAACATATATCGGAATTCTTTACGATTTATAAGTCAGCTGAGATGCGACCGCTTTATAGGTTTATTCAGTCAATGGGAGCGCTTTAGTTCCCGATCAGATTAACTTCATGTTTCACTTTGTGTTAAACTTTAATGGTAAACTAGTCGACTGATATGGGGCCGCTTTATGGTTCGCCACATCGAAGAAACTCGTTAGCTGCAGATTGTAGACTCGCTGCAACAACCAGAGAGTTCACATCTGTCCATAAAGCATACGTTTTTCTTATTAACCATTAAAAAATTTGTCGTTCGCAAGTGACATATGTAAACTACAATCGAGTTCACCCGACATCACCGTCCGGCTTTTGCCCATGCCTGACTTTGTATAAAATTTTTAAAGAAAAAAGACGAGGAAGCACGTTCGAACATGGAAGGCAGTTTTGTGAGCGGACCAGGATAGCAGCTCAAATATGAATTGTTAATTATTAAAGCGTTGCTCTTCGCCAAGATGATTTTTCAACATATAGACATGTCGTTTTTACACCCAACATCGAAGGATTCATTTTGCGACATTGTTTGCAATATCGCTACACAGCGTACATATCGTTCTAAGAATGTGCAAGTATGTCTGTCTGTCTGTCTGTCTGTCACTCTTCCCCTCTATGCAATGTCTGTGGTAAACATTCTCCTGGTCGCAACAATGAAGATGTCGGCTTAAAATTGCTTAAACATTGGAAGTTGTTGCATGCGGATTTATATTGAGGTTGATTTTTGCCGTCGTCCCGTTTCGTCGTTAAACAACAGTCTGTTGCTATATTATTTTAATACGAATTACAAACATTTTATTACTTATCTGATATTGTGATTTTGTTGCACACAAAATCATCAGCATCAGCTGATAGCATCAGTTGTCTTTGCTTTTCAGTTCCACCTATGTTAACAATACCGCATCAATTAGTGGGCGCGCCGGAAGGTTTCAATGTGACAATCGAATGCTTAACCGAAGCTCATCCTACGTCACTGAATTATTGGACACGGGGAGAGGGACCAATTATACACGATTCCGGTAAATTCAAGTAAGTTAAACTTGGCTTAAACCGCTTTTGAAATGAAATTAGATTAACTCTGAGCATGAGATAACTTCTCTGCGTTTAATAATAAATTGTGTCTTTTCAGAGTTGAGTCTAGCATTGGCGTACCGGCCTACAAAACCCATATGAAGCTGACCATAATTAACGTTAGCAGTTCTGACGACGGCATATATAAATGTGTTGCTAAAAATCCGCGTGGCGAGACCGATGGTATTATCAGATTATATGGTAAGTTTTCATCATTTTCTATTTTCTACATAACATCTGCAATCGTTGGTTTGAAACCAAGCTATTTATTATTTATTTATTTATTCTATTCATTTTAATAATTAACTTGCAATTAAATTTATACCCTACAACGTTGCAGCTGCAAGACTTTTAAGTCTCTCAAAAGTTAAATATTATTGTTAACTACATAAGTGGCATTGCAGGAGCGTAAAAGTACAGGAAATTTACACTTCCAAAAATTTAAATAAGGTTTGAAGGTTTGGGTTGTTTTAGAAAGTTTAACATATTGGAGTTACACTTTGATTTGCTGTAGTCAAGGGATCCTGTTCGTTTAGAGTTATAAAAAATTTCAAATAAACACTGCGACCGAATTTGCAATATGTAAGTTGACTGCAACCGAGATTTGCCATAATTGTGAACGTAATCGATTTTTTCTGTTTTTCTACCGCCACCGTAATATCACCCTTTGAACATATGTTGAAATTTCTATGGCTGTATGGCTCTTGTTTACATATATGAGCAATCAGCCAAAATTCCATTTTCTTGCTTTTAAAGCCTCTTTCTTGTCCTGCTGTGAACACAACTTATAAGTTACAGCACTGGGTAGAAAAACATACTTAGAGAGTGGGTTATATGCAGCAATGTACGGAATTAGGAGAAAATCTAAATCAGAATACATGGAATGGCTATCAAGTTGACATGGATTTCCTAAATCTTCTTTTAGAATATAGCGTGTAAGGACGGAAGCGCGGACGTGTACAACACTTACAAGGACTTGACGGAGATCTACAGCCACTTTCTGAACCGATTTTAACTTTTCTGTCAATCTTGTATTTTCGTGTTCAACCTATAGACGGAAATTTTTGAAATATTTTGATGAAATTTAGTACACCGAAGTGTTTTGACCCGAGCACGAATGATGTTAAGCCCGTCCTTCCGTACGGCATCTTATTTTGAATAACCGCATTAAGCTTAGTGGGTTATGGTATATAGTGGTGGGACGGAGTCATATGAAACTGGTGTAATCGAAAGTTTTAATCAACTATTAACTGTCCATGTGTGCATTCCAGGCTGTCGAATAACGAGCAGATAGAACAGAACAAAAATCCATTGGTAGATAAGAATACATTTTTTACTTACATTCGGTGCGAGTGTCCGAATATATCAGAATCGAAGTGAATGCCACGAATCTGGATAAAATAAAGTGCAAATTTTGTTACACATGGAATATAGGACGACGGATTAAGACGGATAAAGACGACTGCAAGTTTCTCTCTCTAATGTGTTTTCTTATTTGCCACGAGATTCTTGTACGTTTATCATCTCTTGCGTTCTTTCGTCTTCCTCAATGGATTAGAGCGGAGAAATATTGTAATTAAACAAACTTTCCATGCATTAGGTATTTACGCGCGAAGTAATTCGACAAATCAAACCAAAAAGTCGACATAATTGATATGATCGATCAGAAAAGCAGGAAAGTGAAAGAATTTCGAAGAGAAGATGTGTCGCAAACACTTATGTGACACAAACACTTATGTGACGCATCTTTAAATGCAAATTGAAAGCAATCTAGATCCATTGTCTGTTACCTTGATAATTGAGAAGGAAATTGTTTATGAATGAGAATATCCAAGATTCGCGCAACAACTTTCAATTTCAACTTCAAGGTTCTTCTTCATTTTTTAAATGTTTTCATTTGAAAACCGCTTTAGCGAGGAAGAGAAATAATGTTCATCTCCTTCTCTACGCTTTCGATAATCCCAAAGGCGAACGTTTATTATATGCATTGTAATGTAACAATGAAGAAGAAGAAGAAAGGAAACCCAGAAAGTTAAAAGGAAACCTAAACTGCAATTGTGGTGGAAAACTTAAGTTGAGACAAATTAAATTGAAGTTGAACAACTAAACAGATGTGCGTAGAGTCACAGCAGGCGAACCTTCATAAAATTGTTCACATAAATAATTAAATTGAAGAGAGACAGAGAGAGAGAGAGAGGAAAGCGCATACAAAGTAGCATAAGTTGTACGTTGAAGTATCGGTACTTATACATATCTATATATATATATATATATATATATATTTCCACATCTATATCTTTTTTGTGCGTACAAATTCTATTGACTGCGCTTTTAGCTAACAGTTGTTGCACTACCGGTGTTATTATTATATTTCATTTTCATCATGTTTAAGTGTGTTTATATCCTTAGGACCTTTTATCATTTGTATAACGTTTCGCATTCATTTAAATTCGTGGTTTAAGGCTAATAGTTCACATTTTCCATTTTTATACGTACGATAATCTTTTATTAGGAATTTTTTTTGACGAAAGACATTTTGCTGCTAAAGTCTTCTCAATGATTTTTTTTTTTTTTATTTGTTAGTGTGTATGTGTTAATAGAATCGCTTTAATTCGATTGGATTCCCTTATTGATGCCTGTGGCGTACTCAATAGTTAACAGGTTCTTTTTATTTACGATACAATGGGACAAATAAAAGCTTGTCTGTTTATTTGTGTGTGCATTTTTTGCCGACAGCATTATATGATTCGGATGCGTTTAAGTAAAATTGCGTGAAAAGCGTAAATTTATATAGAGAAATATTTAGTAACGATGTTGTATCTACATCACAGTAAGAAATGGAATCATCTCAGCGGAAGGGAGTAAATTTGTCCGGCTACTGCTTCCAAATTATGTAAAATGTATGGGTATGACATACGATTTATATCGATCCCAATGGGTCTTCGTTCTGTCCGAAAATAAACTACACAACTAATAATGAAATTTTCGATCCTAGACGAATTCATATCTATAGAAGTTTCCGGTATTTAAACCACTAGCAGAGCAGGTTGAGAAATATATCCAAAAATTCTTGCAAGAAAATTAATAAGCAACGGATCAACAAGCATCGTATCAGGCTTTGCGAGTTCTTTCCTTCAATATTTCTAGGAAAATTGTCATGCCTTCCAGACGAAGTAGGAATGTAGGAAATCTATGAATAGTTTAATGAATGCATGAGAGTGCAATTTATAGAGAAAGCAACCAATCTTATATTAGGTACGGATGCATCGTGCATATGCATATTTTATTTATTTATTTATTTATTCGTGCTATACAAGACAGCCACTTGCAATATACAAAGAACCTTAAAGTTACTCACTTCGCTGCTTACATTTAAATTCACCATATCTTTTTCACAATTAACAATAATAACAAAAACAGAGGTAAACTTATAGTTATTCATTCATTCATTCATACGTATTCAACATATATTTATATAATCACTTTGTGAAAAGTGGTTTAATTAACATTATATGACGAGTGGATTATTAACATTTTGATGCGGTTAACCTAATCAGGAAAGGAGAATAAAGGGTAATAATCATTAATGTTCTTACAAGCAACAGAATCGGGGTTAAGCACCACATAGTTAAAGCGATAGAACGGTAAATTAACGTAATTGATATATAGTGCCTCGATGCTCGCTGCAGGATATTCAAATTATTCTCACAAAGAAAAACTGGTGACGAGGTTACTCCATTTGCCAAAGTAACCAAAAGGCTGACTCCCAGAGAAAATCTCCCCTTATAATGGATTGGACAACTAATTAATTTAAAGCGATGAACAGCTGAAGGCAGAAAACAACTGAGCCTCTATCTAAGTCTGTGTAGGGCAAAAATGGGAAATTAATTTCCAAACATACTCGAGAGTGCATTATTGATGGCTTACCCAACGCAATGAATAGAATTTTTGGTATAGAAGGGTCATAAAAAATTCATGAGGCCACCTTTTAACAAATCTCACAGTACACGTGACTTTAGATCGAAGCGCAATTTGATATCAAACAAAAAAACGAAATCTATGAACTGTGGAACACATCCGCAAAGGTCTGCCTATGAGTATGTTGTGTTGTCCATCTATTCAAGATTCTTCAAAAAATGACAATATTTACATTTACTTGGCTTAAGAGACGTGAGATCTACCTTAGTCCAAGCCAGTAAGATTTCTAAATCTTGCTTTAGACGATCTATTTTTATACCAAATGAAAGCGACAGTTTGACATCAACAGCATACATTAAAATACGTAGACCATAGGTTGCATGTAATTAATATCAATAAAGGACCAAGACGATTATCCTATGGGACTGCAGACGAAGCTACTATCTTTCTAGACAAAGTACTATTGTAAGTACCATGATATGATGTATGTGGCCTTTTAGAATATCGTGGAAGCCATATAAACCGAGCAAGTCATGATTCTCTCTAACTCTAACAAAAGCCTTAGGGAATTCGGTGTAAATAACGTTAGCTTGCTGACCTTTGAAAGACGCTTTAAAGGTATACGTATAACTTGGCAGTTCTAATAGATTTGTTGCAATGGATCTACTGGAGATAAATCCATAATGACATAGGAAGATAATAATATTAAAAATATTAAGAGCTTAGATAGAAGGAATAAAACATCACTAAATTCAAGGATCAAGGCGATTATCCTATGGGACTGCAGGCGAAGCTACTATCTTTCTAGACAAAGTACTATTGTAAGTACCATGATGTATGTGGCCTTTTAGATAAAAATTAACCAAAATATCGTGGAAGCTACGTAAACCAAGCAAATCATGATTCACTCTAACAAAAGCCTCAGGGGATTCGGTGTAAATAACATTACCTTGCTGACCTCTGAAAGAGCTTTGAAGAGCTTTTAAGGTATACGTATAACTTGGCAGTTCTAATAGATTTGTTATAATGGATCTACTGGGGACATAGGAATATAATAATATTAAAAATATTAAGAGTTTAGGTAGAAGGAATAAATTCTTGTACTCGTCTGGAATGCAGTCATAAGTCAAGTGAATGGAAGCTAATTTTGAAAAGTCTAATGCTATGACTGGAATTGGAATCCATAAGCGTTAAAAATTTAATATTCAAACAGTTGGAATTCTCTAGGATTCTATTCCTATTTGTACTGTACACTAGTACAAATCTGCTTCATCCCAATTCCCGTTCACATTACTTAAGAGGCAGTAAGTCGCACAATTGCATCTGAGATAATCAATTTTGAAAGTATTTTTCCATTTCTACCGCATACTATACTATACTGGCAAACTATAACAATATACGTGAACGTATGCTGTGTTCAGCGGATATTGCAATATTGACGTAATAGACGTAAACTGCATTGACATATCATTTTGCCTTTACAAATATAAACCGCATTGAAATTTAATGCGCCAACACATAAAAATTGGGAATAATTGGTAATAACAAGTCCTTTGGCTATTTTACGTGATCGAAAAGACAATGGCACTCACATACACACCTACAAAGAGATTGCTCGACACGAGATAGTGTATTTACCGGTGAACGAATGTGTGTGTGTGTGTTGGCAATGTTTTTATTTGTGGGAAAAAGTTCACTCTTCACTTCAATTTCATTCTTAAGGCTATTTATCTATCGCAGTTGATTGTAAGAAAAGTTGAACAATTTCTTTCTTCTTTTTGTATTTATGTGTGTCTGCCTGTGTATGTGCTATCCAAACAAATCAGTGTTTGCATTCGAAATAGAAAAATGGAAGGCTTTAATATGCTGAAATGCATTCATTGTTTAAGCACAGCAGAGAATAATGCAAAGTTTGTATAAAACGTCGCTGGCTCGACTGTATGTATGTACACACAAACCGTCAATGGGTGCATTAGAGCGTTAGTGCTGCAAGTGAAGAATTTGCCACCATAATAAATATGTTGTTGTTGTTTTGTTGTTGTTGTTGTATTAAATTTAAAGTTAAGACGGTCACGTAATTACGTAATGTTACGTGATATTAACTTTATTGTTCTCTTGATGCCTTATACTTTGCAGCACACTACTCCTTAGACCGAGCGTACCGCGAGCGTATTAAATACTTTTTACCTCATACGTACATAGTATATATATATATATATATATATATATATATGTATATATATATAGTTGTGATTTTGTATTTCAGTTCAGTGTGTATAAATGTCTAGATTAATGTTTTGTTCCATATTTCAGCTACAGAGTAGCTCAAACTCCACTCTCCCATTGCTGCCACGTTACCAATAAAATATTTCCAGAATAAAAAGTTTGCTTTTTGTTGTGCACGAATGCAGAGCGAGTTTGTCTTTGCAGTTGTTGTGCACGTGACTTTAACGAAAATTTTCACAAAAACCCCAATATGAGCTGAGCTACGGACATACACAATGAATAAAAGGCGCCCAATTAAGACATTATCGATTGGTCTTCATCACGATGGATGTTATCTTACATTTTATTTTAACGTTTAAAAAATAAAACGATGAGCAAATGAAAAAAACAAAAAGCTGAGACATCTTCTGTCACTGATTATCATTAAATCTCCGATAGCTCATCATGGCACAATGTATACGCACCGCAGATATATTACGAAAGTAGGTTACACTTCGAACAAAAACAATTTATATAAGCTTTAGGTGAAAATGAAAATACATTGCATTACATCCGTCCTTATATCATCGATTCTACCGTACAAAAGTCATCTAACGAAGAAACTTTTGAGAGTCAAACGACTCAAAGGGTGGTGGAAAATTAGCACAAGTATTAACTTTTTCATTCAGATTTCCTCGGCTGGGCCATAGTCATCAACTAAGGTCTGCGATTGACCGGGAACTGCTCCACAATCGAGGAAAAACGAGTGTGAGGCCATTTTGCCGATCAAACTTGTCGCTTTTGTATTTTCATTTCGGTTATTCTAAAAGTGTGCTACACTAGGGTCGATGCAGATGTCAAAACTTTTAGAGAATCATAACACAGCAGTTAGCCTAGAGGGCCATCTATCGAAATCTACTAACCTTTCATAGCTTCCTCAAGGCCAAACAAGAACTATGCATAAGTAACACATCAATCATTTACCCCTTCTTTATATACAAACACATACGTAATACGCGATCATCCTTCCGTCCGCATTTACAACAGCGCCGGTTTTTTATCGAGGAGCTTTGAGGGCGGCAAGACAAGCGCTAATATTTTGTGAGGTTAGAAGAATAAGAAGAGTTTGGTTACTTCTTCAATTTCAACAATTGATGAATGCCTGAGCTTAATTAAAATTCTCACTTTTTTTGCTGAATCGCTGTTGCTTTACAAAATTTTCGAAGTCTACTAATTCCTTCATCATCACTTCATCTAAAATGTCGACGATCTATATTTGAACTAATAGATTCGTTTGGTTTCACGGCAGAATCTTGCATAATCCTATTCTACGTCTACTTGTGTTGCACTTTGACTTCAACTACTACTTGAAAATCATACCGTTTGCATGTCACGTTTACGTAAACAACTTCATTATCAATCATATTAGCTCCTCTCACTTATACCGCAAATTTCGAAAATGTACGCAAGGACTTAACGAGACAGTCTAAGATGCAGCAAGGACTTAACGATGCAGCCTAGCACTGATTCTAGAAATTTTACATCCTTTTGCGGCTTGAATGGTGGATGTTTCATGTTTTTCCCTATCAAGCGTATCCCAAAGCTTCTTTAAACGATTGATTGCAAGCACTTTAGTGATTTATATTCAATTTTTTGTTATTCAACATCGCAAGCCCATACCCATAAACACCACCGAGGCCCCTTGAAGTCAGCATAATGTTCGGCAATTTTAATAAATGTAATATTTCCCTTTTATTACGCTATAAATGGGTATTTGTAACAAAAGTTTTTCAATGCTTCATTTACATTTTATTTTGCTGTTAAATTCCTCGAATTCGAAATCGAGTTAATTGAAAATTTCAAATTGATTATCGATTTAAACTACGATGTGTAACTAGGAATGCGTGTTACACATTTAACAGCAATTAAATTTGTCATACTAGTGTTCACCTATAAAAACATAGTTTGAAATTTCATCCACATGTACATATGCGCGCACACAACATACATCTCCTGTTTATCGCTCTTTATGGTTTTACATAATAATAATAATAATAATTATAATAATAATAGTAATACTAATATATATGATATGTGTGTGTGTGTGTAAATATGTGCAAATAGAGAAATAAATTCAATAATAAGCTAAATAAAGAGCAAAAACAAATTATTTGTGTGGGTGTGTGAACGTGCTGCTGCTGCTGCTGCTGCTGCTGCTGCTGCTGTCATATTGTTTTCAAAATATTCATTTATTTTTACATGCTGCCTACGTATGTATAATGTACGCCTATGCAACAATTTTATTTGTACTCACATACATATCAAAATACAACATATTTAGGCTTTAAACAAACTGTTATCGTATTTATTGCAACTGACATATTGATTCAAATAATTGACGGCAAAACAAAAATATGCTAACAATGGAACTCCTCGGTCATACGCTCATTTAATAACGTATCTTTATAACGTTTCCTGAACTCTCTTCCTATAACTTATTTTACTTTCATTCATTTCATAGATAATGATATGAGAAATTTCCCTCTAATACTTTAACATAAAAGATTAATTAGTTTTGTTTTTTTTTTTTTTTTAAATATTTTTCAGTATCATATCCACCGACAACGATTCAATACGGAACTTTCAACACAGATCTGAACCGAATGGATAATGGATACAGTGCGGATTTGTCACGTTCAGAAAAAAGTTAGTATAAATGAAAGAATTTACTGTGTGTGTGTGTGTGTGTCACTCATCTGAGAATACATTGCCTTTAGAAACAAAGTATTTCCCATCAACTTTTAAGCGATATATTTTAACTTAAAATCCCGCACCCGGATTGCTATTGTGGACGAAATTTGTATCGCTTTTTTCCAGAGAACATGCTCATCTACCTTTTGCCTTTAATAACAGTGTAAAAGATTCTGCTCAGTGTATAAGCAAGACGCGAAAGGGCATTGTACAGCAATTTATCAGCAGGACGACACATTCCTTTTCACATTGCAAGGCCCGTGTAAGACGCATTAATAGTGCAGAACTGGCAAACTACGAATTCTTCTTCACTTTATGATATTCACCAGAATTCATACTCACTTTCTTATATTTTAAATTGATCTCATTTAAGCTAATTACCAACCGTCAAGATGGGTGGTAACAAATGATATCCAATTGACTTCATTTGAAGTTGGCTTTTTATCCGTAAAGTGTTCTGCAAAAAGCGGAACATATGATAGTTGGACGAGGCAAAGTCCGGGGTATAAGGAGGATAATTTAGAATCTCCCAACTAAGTTTTCTAAAGCTTTACCCTTGTCATTAAAGATGTGAGTCATCATAGTCATCATAGTCATGATTGAAGATGACGACAACCTTACGGGATGTTTTAGCTAAAATGCTTGCTTTAATCGCATTAATTGTTGACAGCAGAGAGTCCAATCTAATCCTTTGACCAGCTTGAAGCCGCTCACTGTTAACCGATTACATCAAACGGAAGGTATTTCTTCAGGTTTTTTTTTTATTATTGTCCTTTCAAGTCTTTTTTGACCATAGGTGATCACAGGTGTAGTGTGTGCTCAGTCGGTAAAGGCATAACCATTATCAATTGGGCACACATTGAATAGGCTGCGGTCACCCATTCCTATCTCTTCCGCTCTTCCTCCAACCATCAGCGTGTTACATGTATATGAACACCTCTTCCTGACGACCCGATTATATACTCCTTTTTAAAGTCCTCCATATCTTACTTCTTAGTAAGTGGGATTGTAAGGTTTGGATGTAACAATTTGAATTTAGAGAAGACAACTTGGCCGTCTATACCCGTAGTGATATCCAGGGTGCGATTAGCAGCATTTGTTCCGTTCAATTTACGATAGCCACAAACGCACAAATATTCCAAATAAGAAAGATTCAGCTTTTCACCCAAAAGAATCCTAGCAATAGTCAAAGTATGTAGAGAACGACCAGACAATTCTCCTAATATTTTCTTTAGAATCATGCTCTTATGAAGAACTCTTTATGGGGTCTTGGATATCCACGAAGAAATTCAGATCAGCAGTGAATTTGAACTGCTCACTGAATTTGTTATGACTTGTAGAAAAAAAGAAGAAGAAAAAATTACAAAAGATTATCCCACATTCAACTTTTCTAATACATATGCGTATGTAGAAAGACTTGTCCACACACATTTGGATACATTTGAGAAACCTCTTTAATAAGAATTCATTACCTTTCTCCATATTTGCATATTTTCCGTATTTGAAATTAAAATCAATTTATTTATCTCTTCCTCTTCCCTCTTTATAGATTTTAAATCACAAATCAATGAGATAACGTTATCGGAGCAAAAATCACTTGTGGATAAGACTAACGATAACGAATCGGATGATATCTTTGGAAAACCTGATCATAGTAAAGAGATACTCAATGACTGCTGCAGGCCAAAACCCAATCTTATCGCATTAAGCATACTGTCTATGACATTAGATTTAATTTATTTGTTGTTAAACTGATGAATTTTCAAGAAAATTGATGCATTATTTTATAAGAGAAGCCCAGGTATCGTTAAGTTGTAAAATAGGCTCCTTAGCAAGGTTCTCGTTTCAAAGGGTTAGTGTTTTGTATAAATATTAGTATGAGTTTGAAATTATGTACATATGTGTATCGCACGTATATATATGGTGATGTCAATTATTCTTAGTTTATGGTAGGAAAAGTAATCTCTTCCGTTTTTTTTTTTGTTTTTCTTTTTCCTTAGTTCATATTTATTCAATTAAATAGTAATTTTCGTATTTGAAAGCAAAGTAAAAAAATCAAATTTGTTTTTTGCGGTACATTGACTGCCGCAATGTTTTGTATTATCCACCACAAATTAAAATCGTATACGAATTCTCAATACTTGAAGCTTTTGATTCTGCAACGTTTAGGTGCTTGAACTACATTTATTTGAGCAGGATTTCATGTCAATATTAGCTAAAGGATTAACTGAATGTTTTGTTTTTATACCCACCACCGAAGGATGGAAGTTGATACAATTTGTCAAAACTTTTGCAACATCCAGGAGAAGGTTTCGGTTACGCCGTTGAACGTATACAGTGCAAACGAAATTGGTTTTGTGCTCATTACTCGCGAACTACGCCAGGTACAACTATAAAAATTTCCGTGTATTCTGTGAGTGATTCTTAAGTGTCTGTATAAAAATGGAAGACATGGGCAAGGCCAACTGAATATTTTAATATATTTGTGATCGATGTCACACACGAATGCACCTAAGAATATATGTCTGTTTGTCTGCCCGTCTGTCAGTTTGTGTAATATCTATGGCAAGCATTGCTCTGAAGGTATTCTCTTCATATTTGAAGTTCGTGCATGGTTCGGCCAAATTAGTAAAAGGACACGCCTATAGTGCAACATAAATTGGGAGCCTGTGGCTACCTACAAAAATGGGAAGAATCAGCCACGCCGCCCCAGTATTATAGAGTAATGAAACTTAGTTTTTCCGTATTTTTCTTTACCATTTTTTTAAATCGCTCCCAGACGAATATCATTTTTTTCCTTTTTTTGTTGTTTTTCTTTTCTTTCTTTCATATTCAAGCTTAATCGAAGCAATTGGTGTAGAAGTACAGAAAATGCTTGCTATGTTGGCCAAATTTTATGCTTTTGGAATTTATTCGGGCACACCGACAGAGGCCCGGGTCGCATTTATTATGTCTGCCATGTTTGTTTGATAAGAACTTTCAAACTGCCGTGCTATGGGTATAACAAGTAAGAAAACTCGGATGCGTTTTATTTGCGTAGCAGTTATTCAAAAGAAGTATCAGATGTGTTCATATTGTGAAATGTTATTTTAGCTTTTATAGACGAATCCAGTCCACATTTACACGATATATTCATAAGTACTCCAAAAGGTACTCCCCTTCTTTATCTATGTAAGCATAGTTGTGCGAAAGTGCATATATATATTTATCTTTGAATATCCTCGGCAGGTATCTTCCATAGGTATGGTGGTAGTGGTGGGCGCAGGAACCAAATATTGCTTATTAATTTTGCACACATATGCCGGTACCGGTTCATTGTTATTCATTTTACTATTATTTACTAATCCGATGAAGTTAATGTTGACAAGTAGATTTTTATAGAGTTAATCAAACAATTAAGCAGGGTTTTTAGTAAAACGAAACGAAATACATACGTATACACACATAAACACCCACAAACGCACATACACGTACACGGACATAAATATAGATACATATACATATATATATATATATACGAAATGATAAACATTTATATTTATAGAGTTTAATAATAGCGAATTGTATGAATGCGTAAATGTGTACACATATGCCACAGTGAAGAAGAAAAGCTCTGAGCACATATAATTGAAAGGCTGCAGAGTCGACTTGAGATTAGAAAATTAAAAGAAAAGCAACCAGCAACGTTTCGAGATCTACACAAAAATTATCTCTTAAATTACAAAATTCAAGTACGTTTAAGAAATTATTTAATAAACGCAGTGCATGTGAACAAGTCCGTGTAAATTTCGAATTATAAAAAAAATTTAATTTAATTTAAATTTAATTTCATTTAAATTTTTCCATATTTCGAGTGAAATGAATTAGAGCTGAAAACTTACGAAAACCGCAATATATTTATACCCTACCCGACGTATGATGCCCAGACAGACTTGAGATAGCTTCAGCTTTTATTATACCCATCGATGCAGAATCACTTTCTGAGTCAAACTAGGCTTGTCTATCCATTGTCTGTCCATTTGTCCATTGAATGTTTGTTCATGTATTCTTGTGTCAAACTGTTTGGGATGTTTTGATGAGATTATAACGCTACGGACTATACGCTTTTGAACCCTCATTCCTTTCGCAAGCGTTCATCTGGTTAAATCACATGATCTCGAAAGTTTGTCCATAAAACATTAAATTCTTTTTGGCTCCGGTCAGCACGAGCTTAGAAAGTGGGAAAATTATCTCGTTATTGCCACGATTCAGTTTAACCTCAAGCAAATTATTAAAAACCAGAGACTTTCGTTGCGACAACGATTCACTTTAAAAATTTGATTCATGAACGTCAACTTTCTTGAATTTAATCTTCCAAATCAGTTCTTTGACCGAAAACAAATGATTGGACGCTGACTTGAAAAAATTGAAACTCTTTTAATAGCTTTTGTTTCATTTGCAAGAGTCGCTTGGATATTCTTCTCACCTCATCCTTCGACGATGGCGCATTCAAGCCGTTATCGCTGTAAGTTTCGCATAGCTCGTAAAATAAAAACGAAAGCGGAAGGAAAATCAAACGTAGTCGGCCTGAGTTTTCCTGAGAATGCACCTGATTTCTATCAACATCGACTCGGCAGTCTTCTTTCAACGCGGTTAATAACATATATATATATATATATATAATTACAATAATTATCAAAATCGTTAACATACACTTGCAATCATATAAAAAAAAAAAATTAAAAAATACAAGTAAATAAATTCATCCCAAAAAGCATAGAGGACTTGTGACAAAAAGCATTACAACAATCACTGTCAATTTCATGGGTAATAATACCCATAACACATGGTATACAGAATAATTAAGTAGAACAAGCCGAAATCTTGAATAAAATAAACCCCTTTCCCCTTCTATTCTACTTCCATACCTTCACGACTTTACTCCCCAACAACTACAAACATTATCCTGAACGCTTGTTTAAAATCATTAATAAACAATTATGCGAAAAGTGAAAATCAACAAAATTATTACAACCATTTACTACGTACACCTACCTATACACAGCTATACGCACATACCAATGAAAATACCAAAGTATATATGTATAACATATACACGCATATTTACATATATATACATATAAATATAGTATAAATAAATATAAACATAAACATATAAGCGCTGTATAACAATATTAAAATAAATATTATACACATAATATATATATATATATATATATATATGTATATATATATGTGTGTATAAATAAACATATATATAAAAATTAAATAAAACAAAAAAGAAGGAAAATGAATAAATAAATGAAATAAAAACAAAACAAAAACATTAATAAATGCGATAATGCATGTTTTTTAATTATTTGTTTCATTCAATTATCCACGCGGTGACAGTTAATGAGTTAATTTGTGTTAAAAACGCACGCACTCTTCGGCTCTCTGTTTATAAATAAAGGGCATGTGTATGAATACGCAACGATGCGTACATTCGTTCATTCATTCGGTCGGTCATGTATTGCAGTAATCTTGGATGGCGAGGAGAAGGCCAGCAGCAGCAGGGTAATGTGAATGTAGAAATAAGACTGGCAGCATAATATTTAATTTATTAAATTGTTTTAATAAGTAATTTTATTGTTTTACAATATTAATGAATATTTAATTAGCAAACGATTTAAATGTTAATATTTTCTTGTTTACACAATTAGTTATAATGCGTGGTTAGCTGTTGTTGTGGTATTTATAATGACATTGCGTTGCCCAACAGTAAGTGGATGATAAATCTCTACTTATGATGACTGATTATCAGGAATGACATTTAGATGACTATTATCGACTCATGTCATCAGCAGATATTTGAGCAGTAGATCAGCAGATACTTTTTTTAATATAACTCACTTTTGCTAAGAACATTTGTTGTCGCGACATTGGCGTAGGAAGCTCTTATTGTTATGCGCGCGCTCAGACATAGACTGCAACTTAAACACATTTTAGGTAGTTTTTGATTTAATACTCAACCTGTGACACGCCATAATAGAATCGAAACCAAGGATAACAAATGTGCACGGACTTCTATTATCCTATCTGCAAGGCGGGTAGTCAATTAACAAACGCTTGCCGGGTCTGGAAATATGATCCGAAAATTCTATAAAGTAAAGAAGAGAACAAGTTTATGTCGATTTTGTTAAACTCGATCCTTGTGCTTATAACTACCCATAGAAAGAACCTGATAATGTGTAACATACAACGTACATCGCACATCACTCGCCAGTGTAGGGAAATTGTCGGTTTGCAATTATTGCCTCATGCGCAAGGTGCTGTAATTCTTACATTATATATCAGCATAAAACAGAGCAATCGTGAAATTTATCATCCGCTAAACATATTTGCTCTGCCTGCACCTCATGAAGCATAAAACACATTATGAATATTCTGAATATTTTCACATCTGAATATTCATAATCCTGAAATCTACTGCAAAATTCTGTCACTTTGTCCGTTTGGTTATTTCTTTACGGTCTCAAAGATGTACGAACTAAAGCAGGTGTTTGAATTTTATACATCTACATATACAGCCCATAACTTTATATTTATTACGGGCGAAATGGTGTCGAATGTAGAGCCTACTTCCCCGCATTTTAAGCCTCCTTTAGCTTTTTGCGCTCTTACACCAAACTATTGTTTCAGATTTTTTATTAAAAAATATGGAACGACCTGAATTTTTGAGCTTAGGAAGTTTTTTATTTTTAATGCTTTGAGTTTTTACCTACGTGCGACTAACTAAATTGTAGGCTATCTTCATACTCTATCGAAACGCGGTGTAGACAAATCAACAAAATAATTATACAAATTTAACACAACTGGAAAATATAAACGTAAAGGGAAAAAAGAAGCACACGCTATACTAACAGAGGCAGAAGAGAGGAAAAATTGTTACTAGAAATTATCATCCAGTACGTGTAGATAGTTGAAGAAAGATTACAATACACAAAGCATTAAAGGCTCGTACTTGAAGCATCTCACCCTAGGAACGTTTTGAAAGCAGTTGGAGACCATCACATCATTATTAACTTTATGACAATAAGTAGAGTAACCATCTAGTCAGCTCTTTTCAACAAATACAGTCGATATTCTTGCTGCTGCTTCTCTGCTGATGTTTATTTTACTTGAACCTTAGAATTTATTTCTTCGGTCTGAATAAATTATAATAACAACAATAACGATAGTAACAATATAAAACAATTTGGCGAAATAAGGCGTTCACGGACTCTTTGTATGCCTTAAAGACAAAAGCTGCCGGAAAGCCTTACATTTATTTTTATATTACCTAGGGTTACGAGGTTCATCATCATCAAAGCATCAAATTAATTATATTTATTCAGCGTTTCACATATAATAGATCACTCAATAAGTTCATAGGGTATATAGGTATAGATATAAAGGATGACTATTTACGAGCCCATACGATTTTTAGATGACATCCACCTTCACTGGGGTAACAGTCAAAATTGCACTGCTTTCTACTTTTCCTACTTTTGTTTTTGTCAAACAACGGAGAAAACTGAATTTCGTGTGCGATGTCATAAGGATATAACCAACTGCTCCTAGTGACTTAACGTTAGGAATGTTATGAAATTGTGATATATGTCGTTTGAGAGTTGGTATTATCTGAAAACCATATGGATTTGTCAATAGTCATCCTATGTCTGTATATTATCCTACGAATTTATTGAATGAAGTGATCGTAGGAGGAAGCAGTAACCATAAGGATATTAGAATTTATTTATTTCTTTATAATACGCTTGGCTTGTACTCTGACAGACATCCTTCACAAACTTTGCACAGACATTACTTGATAGTAGCAAATAATCTATTTTTTCAGTTTTGTGTAACCATAGTAATACAAGGAACAAGGGCTAACTTCATTTCGGTGTGCTTTTGCAGTAATTAAATTTTATTTCTAATTCATCTTTTAGTTTTGAACGATACTTTGCAAGCAAATGTGTCCCAGATGATGATATTTGCATCGGTGAGAATAATACGACTTTTTTGGATTCTAATGTAAATAGTTGGCGCTATTAGCTAATCGGAGGAGGTAAACTGTATTTTACATATACAACGTCAAAAGGCTTCGTTATGCTGATTCACGGAAAAAATGCTCTATTAATAAATCAAAGAGACATTTTTTAAGGAGTGGGGGGAAAAGGGAAAAAAACAGAAACCAAAAGACTTTGTATATACAATGTCTGTCTTGTAATGCGTTGTTAACATCAACTAACAAGAGTGTCGACAGAATTGCGTTAAGTAACTTACATTCGCTATTTACATTTTGAGTTTGTTTTTTCTTCTTTTCTCTTATATATATATATATATATATTTTTTTTTTTTTTGTTCGGATTCTCCAACACCTTGCAACAAACGGTTCAACGATAACTACATAACTGCAACCGACAAACAATCAAAAAAAGGGGAAAGCACGTAAATGTTGGGAAAATGAAAATGTGTAAAAGTACGAGTGAACTGAAAAGTTCGTCTCTAAGAGTTTGAATTTGTTCTCGTCATGCCTCCCTTAACCTATTTCAAGTTTTTAGAGAGAAGTTTCTACGTAACTATTATTTATGCATTTGTTCAACTCTTGCCCGGAATATGTCCAGCTCAAGTAGAGGCACAAACTCTGCAAAGTTTATCAAATTACGAAGAAAGTATAAAGTGCTTGCATTGAAAAAAGGCACGCCACGCTGATGAACTTACGTATGCACTCATATAGTCCTTGATTTGACAAACAAAACAAAAAAAAAAAAAAAACAAAAAAAGAGAAAAAGGAAAAATATGAAGATGAAGATGAAGATGAAGATAATGGTAAAAATTCATTGAAGAACTTGAAAGTATGACTCTTATACTATCGCACAACTATGTATATAATTAACATAATTGAGTTGTTTCTTGAGAATATGTGGTCGTAAATGAACTTATTTACAATATTTGATGGTAACGCATGTTCGGTCATCTACACGCAATCAAATTAGAAAATTGCAAAGGAAGACTTGTACTTTTATGAACAGTAAAGTTTATGTTGGAAGTCTTGAATTCGAAACTTTTACAATGCTAATCCATCACTATGGGCTGCAAGCATCCGAATTAAGGGCATCTTTACCTACTTAGCTTAGATTTACAATCTGACGAACAGACAGAGGAAGATACATCTGCAATATGAACATCTATAGCGTGGCTATAGACTAGGCTCCGATCAGATCATATATTATTGACCATACCGACAGTTAAAAGTTAAACTGATCTACCGATGGCACTGATCTACTGATGGCACTGTCAAGCCAAAGGCTTTTCTACTGTTTATTCACCGTAAGTATCATTAGTTTTCTAAAAATTCTCTGTTAGATTCCTTGTGAAGATCTGTCCTTTTGTCGATTTGCCGAATGGTCTATTGCTGCGCGCACTCGGTTCGTCAAGCCCTAGATATGTCTGTTAATCCACATATTTACCGTAAAGGCAATCTGTTGATTAATTGATTGACCACTTGGTCGATCCGTCCCTCTGCGAGTCCTTGGCTTTAATTAATTTGCGAACTTTAAAACAAAATTGTGGATTTTTTTCTTATTCCTTTAGTTTAAACCTCTGATGTTTTCTTTCCTGCTGCCGCATTGAAATTTACTGAATTGTTGAGAGCAGCAGAGATATCGCAGGGTTTTGTAGGCCATTACTGTTTATTATATAAATGGATTTTTTTGTTTAAACCCGAACCTTTTTTTTTGATTAATTTTGTTCACATACGCCAAAGTGAACTTATTTTCACAACAAAGGTAATTAAAATTTTGTGAAAAAGGTTTTAGTTCTTAGATTAGAGACACAGTGCAAAATTTCCAACTAAAAGGAAAGATGGGCAGAGGGATGAAGCCACCGTAAATTTTTTGCCACAGAAAAGTTTTACCCCTGAAGATTCGAGCTTTTCACCAAGCGCTCCAAAAAGACTTTCTGTGTCAAGCCGGATAATTGCAGCCTAGCGTCTTACCTCCTAATTCCTAATTGCTCTAATGCGCTAATAGAAGTTTTTGGAAAGTTGTTACGTTCATTTAAAAGCGTTGTCAACTGAAAATACATTAGTAGAACTTCACTAAGAATACTATCGAGTAAACCTAAAGCTAAGACCGTTGGCAGGCAGTTGCATATTTTTGTCTCTTTTAACTCGAACTTGGATCAGTTAGACTGCTCATCCTAGAGCACGAGATTTAGTCCGGAGCTGCCTATTACCCTTTCTAGAATTTATTTCTTTAGTATAAATAAATTATAATATTAATAATAATAATACATTTCCTTCCATAGCAAAAAAAAAAAGAAGGAAAAATGTCTAAAGAAAACACCTTTCTGCTTAGAATCTTACAATGGTTTCTCCCTCTAATTTCTCTTGCACTTTACATCTTCACACGTAGCACGTTGAGAGTAAAAAGCTTTAGAATTTCAAATTGTTGATTTTTTAAATCCTGTAATCCCTGTCCATAGGTATGCCATTCGTGAAGCAATGTCTCTGTCTGAGCACACAATTTTAAAGAGCAATTGAAAGACAAATAAAAGTTAAAAATATTTAAAATCAACGTTAACGACACGAATACTTGACTTTTCAACCTGATATAAAAGATGTTTGTGTGTGTGTGTGTGTGTGTGTGTACGGAAGTGGATGTATATTTTATGTGCAACCTTGTACGAACCAACATAAAAATACATACATGCATACATACATATAATAATACAGATATGTACTCAAGTATCGGTTTGTTTACAGGAGTCTGATGACCAAATATTGTCGGATTGCATTACATTTCTTTTCGCTTTCTCCTGATTGCTCTTTGCAAATTTCAAGTATTATCCTTGTATTGCAGCACAATAGGATCCTAATGCCACAACATGATTATCTTATGAAGCAAAGAAAAGAAAAGAAAATGCTTTTTAAAAGGTACAATGCGTTTGTATTGCTTTCTTATAAAATACGATGTTTTTCCAGCAGAGAGTTACTCTAAAAAAATGACGAATAAAACAACTTTTTTTTTTCACATACACAAATAAAAGCTAAGCGACTTATCCGATTAAAATCGCGAAACAAAAGTGTACGGAATGACGTAAAGCTATTGCTCGTATGGCCGCAGAACATTCCGCGACGGGATTAAAAATGGTCCCCCTCCTAGGGAGATGTGAATAAATATGGTCAATATATTGTCAAGTCACGTTACGTCAATCATGTGAAGTGAAATTAACTTTCTTTAATACAATTCTGACAGGATCTCTGAAAATGGTTGGCTTGGTTGCGATAACTGCTAGTTATTAAATTAATCCCACTTCTAATATCGAACTGAATCACTATGCGAACAAGTAGAGATAAACCATCTACTGCGGTGTACATTACATTGCATGCCTTTAAATGTTGCAAAACGGATAACAGCATTGAAATATCTTGCGTTTGTTAAGCGTAGAATTACTCGACAAAATGCCTTTGATAAATGAGCAATTTTGTAAATAAATATCTTACGGAATAATAAATAGAATCAATAAAAATGAGAGAAAGAAAAAGGAAGTCAATATCAAGGAGCTTAACTTTTATGTTTTGAAGTGGAAAAATTTTTGAATTTTTCAAGCAACGGATTTTTCTATTCGTCTATATACAGCATTTAGAGAAGATTGAATTTGAAAGCAGATAAAATGAAAACATATACCATAATGTGTGTTCATCACACATGTGCTGAAATGTTTCGATGCTAAATACTAGACAGAGCATTAAGAAAGAGTTTGGTATTACACTAGTGAAGACACAAGACATTATGGTTCGGCAAGGACGAGTTCTTAATACTCTTCACTTCACTTCGCCTAAGGTAAGCAAGTCTTCCTATATTTTCATAAGTTATCAGAAATGATGCATTATTCCTAAATATTCAGGCTAAAACCTGAACTGGCCCGCTCCAAATGCATCAAATTTACTCCTCTTATCAAAGATCTAATTATTCTTCTCCTATCTTCGCCGTAAAGCCTCGCACAAATTAGACTTTTCTCTGTCTAAAAGCCCTTTTTTAATGAAACCCCATATATGTGGAGGGATCCAAAAGACAGATCCCCGTATCCCATATTTGCTACAACCTACTGCATAGAGTAGGAAATTTCCTTCAAATATTTCAAAAACTACACTGTATAAATTGACCACAAAAAAAGCAGGGACAGATATCAACAGACAGGTAAACACGTGTAAATAAGATTCAGAATAAAGAATAAAAGGCCAGTCTGCCTTTATCCCTTCTGAATATTATAAACAAACTCTTATTTTATTTAAACATGCTCGAGTTTATATGAGGTATTTGCAAAAATTTTGACGAGCAACACCATCTATAAGCAAAAGTGGTAAAGGAATGGGAAGTACCAACGTACATAACGGTTAAATTCGATGGTTTTGACCTTCCTCGACACAAAATAACAGTTTTCCATTTAATATTATTGATTTGCTCAGCGTACAACGACACTAATCATGGAGCGCTCAAAGTTCCTTTTCTTCCAAATTCATTGGTTTTGTTGTTCTTTTGAAGAAACATAATGCCGAAGCCCACCAAAAACGTTCGGAGGCTTATAGTGATGTTGCTCCACCATATCCCAATTGTCGGTACTAGGTTGAAGGGCTTAAAAGAGGCGACAGGAATTGACTGAAAATCCCATTCTTTGGCAACTTGTTGCAAGAGTTGTCCAGGATACACTGTTGCAGCTTGCATGGGAAGTTCTGCCGCACTCAGCGTACTAATCAGATATAGTATCTTCTGATTGCCTGAAGATGTGCGAAAATGGGTAGGCGATTGGACCGCTGCTAAATCAACATTGTTGTTTCGACGCGGTATCACCATGTTGTCAAAAACATGGAGAAAATTATGGAAAATTATGGAAACTATTTTGACTAACGTATATTGTACCACAATAAAAGCCTTTTTCGAGGGAAAAACTGATCAAGATTTTTGCAAACACCTAATGCAATCTAGGTTGCCAAGGCCGTTGATGTCGCTACAAATAAATTCCTGCAAATAATCTTTTGTAAATACGTTGTTGTTCGTCATTTTGTAAATAATGTTTACGCTATTATCAATTTACTCTCTAGCTTGAGGAATATTAGGAATATGAGGAAAAGGGAAATATTTTAACCTATAAAACATTTTTAGTAACCTTTTTTTGGTAGCTTTTACGACATGCTTAGTATTTGATTCGAAGAGACTTGACCTGACAAGCGTTTCGGGTTTTCCCCAATCGCTGCAGCACTCTTCGCACTTAGTTTGACTTTTCTACTTACGACAAAAACGTGCAAACATATTTTACCTGACAAAATGTCAATAAACGCTTTACTGCCATAATTGTTACTCGTGAAATTGGAAACCATCGACCATTGCATAGCAGAGTAGTTTCATAAAAGCGAATGACTGCGTTAAGCCAAACTTTTGTTAATAGAGCGTTTTCGATATTTGATATCTTGACAGACCAACGATTAACTCATATCTCACTATCGGTACGTTTGTTTTTCAAATGATCGCTTGTCCGGCTAACAATACTGCAGAAGTAAAGACAGACAATGTCAGTTTTCAGATTCGACATCAGACACATCGATCGCCTCATTCTCTTTATCTCCTTGATTAGTGTTAAATCAACATATATATCAGTTGCGTTAACTTTCAATTTTGTGGTAATCAAGGATGCATACGCTCTACGAACTCGTCACTGCATAATCTCAAGAGTTTTATAATGAAATTAACTACTTAATAAACGTTATGTAGAAAATGCTATTTACTAACATAACCATAAACAAATTCATTGCGATTAAAGATTAAAAGAAGACAAAAATAAATGAAAAAGAAAAAGAAAGAAACTACGGAACCTGGACATATAAGCAGATATTAAATACGACAATTATAGAGCAAACCGTAGCAAAAGCAACCGCTGCGTGATACTTGATACTTGAACAGGTGTAAGTGTCGCACGATAAGAGATAAACGATTATTTTAATATATATTACATAAGTAACCCTAGACTAAAGTAGCGATTAAACACGTAAATAGTATTTAAAGGAAGACGTAATCTTTTCCATATATTTAGCGATAAACACTAACATAGTCCAGGTTTTTTTTCGTTTTCAATTTCTACTCATTTAGTAAATTACATAACTTGAATAATTTATTTCATAAATTAAACATCGTCCGGCTTCATGTTCCGTATAAAAGAAAGTAAAGAAATTAAGGATAAAACTTAAATACCTTGGAAAAATTTCTGTTTAAAAAAAAAAAGAAAAATTGGAAAACATTCCTGCTATTTATAATAATTTCTTTAATTTTTCGATATTATTTCGCACGACTCTTTTTATCTTTTTAAAATATTACGCTTTTAATCGGCGGGCATATGTATACACATATATTTACATTTTTGTGCCCTTAGGTTTTGGATTTTCAGTAATTTAACGCGAGCTTTGCACAGTATTTGTGGAGGAAGCTTGCAGTGCCTTTTATACCTATATAATAACACTTGAGTGTATATATTAAACAAAAATTGAGCAAAAAGGCAGGGCATTGTTATGAAAATTCTTTATGTTACACTTATGATTGCGTAGGTGCATGAAGACATATTTTTTTATATACTGCGAACACTTGTCTGGGCGCTTAATCCGAGCGAGACATTCAGGTACATTTAATATGATGTTCTTCCGTAACAACGCATCTTTCTTAGCGACTTGGCAAAGGTTCAGATATGCAGCCGCATTTTGGGCATCATCACTGAAGCATCACCGATTTAATGCTTCTTCCGAACGACTGTGGAATCGTTTTTGCCATCTTTTAGCGTGTTTTGAGTTTTCTGGCTTGCAACCTTTGTGCTCTACAACAGTAACAAGTGTGAAGTGTGTTGTTATGCAATTTTGTGGAAAGCAACCAAAGGCAGGCGTATATAAAGCTTTCCTTTTTTTATGAACTTATTACCTATTGATCGTAGAATGGACTATTGATAAAACATTTTATATGCAAACAATATATCGATAAATTTCCTTCGATTTGCTCCACCTTGTAATGCCTCACATTTTTGGCATTTTAATACGTGATTTTCATGAACTAATAATCATGTGTTAGGGTAAAATCGATGTTGGAGCGCTTTACTTAAAAACGTTGACAAGGAAACACAATCACTAGTTTTATGACCGTTACCAGATGAAGATGCTAGCAAGCGAATGGGAGTGGCGTTTTCGCTCATTCATCCATATCTTCCTACTATATACCCATGTCGTACTACTATATCTCCCATATACCCAATTATATTGAAATTATACTAATCGTGATCTTGTCGCTTGTATATAACTTTTCCCGCACAACTACGGGGAAATAATTGCATATAAGTTAATCATTTAAATTTAATAAAGGTAATGATGACAACAAGTGTATGCTTTATTCACTATCGTTTCTCTGTTGTTTTATGTTCCTTCATGATACTCATGAGCGATAAACACTCTCCCGTTCGCCTACGAATTTACAAAAGAGTTTGAAAATGGCCTAAACAGTCCGAAGAACACGCTTCTAAACAATCGAAACCGAGCATACATTTGTTTTTCGTGTCTTTTTCTTGTTGCTGATAAGCTACAATAGATACGCGATATAAATGTCCACGAAATTATTCTACAAAAATAGAAAAACACAGCCACACCCATCCAATATTATACAGAGTAAGTCATTCTACATTCATACTTTTTTTCAATCTGCGATGGTTACAGAAGATACAGTGGCAACCGTATTTAATTTTCTTAGTTGTCGTTGTTGTTCATTTTTCGCCTATTTATTCCCCTTGCAATAGCATCTCAAAAAAAAATTAAGTAAAAACGCTGCAGTGTGGTACATTACTACACTTCCCTACAGTTATTTATATGAGAGCTTTTGAAATGACGCGTTATATGGGAAGTGATCGAAAAAGCGATCTCCGATCTGAACTATTTTCGATTTCAAATTTCGATCTTGGGCCAAAATATGTCGGTGTACGAGGTATCATCAAAATACGTCAAAAAATGGATTGAACAGAAGAAAAAAAGACGGACAGACAGGCTTAGATCGATTCAGAACGTGCCTCTGAATCGATCGGTATAAAAAAAGGTGGGCCTGTCTCCACTTCTTCTAAATGTTGCATAGATCCGCGTAAACTTAATATACACTTGTATAACAAGTGGTGTAGGGTGTAATGGCCACTAGCAATAAATTAATATACTTATCTAAGTGTGGACACCGAAGCCAGCATGCAATTAAGGCGAGTGCTATTAATGTCACTTCACGTTTTTTTCTTCGTGTATGACTGCAAACAGATATGAAACTCTAAAAGGAATTATCTCTTGGAAATTATCTACAAGGTTAGGATAAACTTGAAAGTATATGTGTATATATGTAAAAGACGTAGCATAAAAACATTGATAGTTGGCATCCTGAGTACTTGAATCTACAGTTTGGTGGTTTGAATATGAAAATATTTAGTTGTGATGTAAATCGTATTTACATTTATGTTTCGGTTTTAGGAAGAAAACGGCCCGTGACTCGATAGTCGCCCAAAGTTCACATTGCTTAATCTAGAAAAATGGTTTAGAAAATCAAGTGAGCTGATTAGATAACACTTCTTAATATCAGTGTCTTAACGACAGTGTGGATCGAGGCAACAAAGAATGTTTACACGCAAATAACTAGAATGTACACTGTCGCCTTGGAAAGTGATTCGTATATTCGTACTAATTGGCAAAGCTTTTTCCTTCACACTTCATATGCCACAACTCGTTGATTGACAACTTGACATTTCAATTTTCCAGTCAACGATTCCTCTTTATGACCATACGTGAACAATAAACCGCTGCGACTACGATTTTTTTACTGCGAAAGAAGCAGTTAATGCACTCGTTGCATTTATTTCATACCATCAATTAATTTGAACAGCGCATTGCAGTAATAAAACTAAAATGTTAAGAATTAAAAGCTAAAGCTGAAGTTAGATGACCGGTCTTTAATGGAGCTTGGTAACTTGGATTACATGTGAAAACTAAAAAAAATGGCAAAGACAATCCAGTCGACCGGAATATTACTATCACTATTTCTTAAAGGAAAAAGATCGTAGCGTTTTTTCTAATGCTTGAGTTAGGCTTGTAAAATACTGATAACTCCAACCCTATCAATTCATACCATAAATATAAAATAGAACAAAAAAGAAAAAGACGTGGCCGACATAGGTGCACCTAAAAAGTAATAATTGCCACTAGCAAAAGAATCAAGCAACGGCAAATAAATTAAATGTAACCTTAGTAAGACTTAGACAAAGCTCTTCGGGCTTGCACTAACGCTTTTCCAATACCACATGGCGACTCATCCCTTGCTGATCCGCTGAATACGTTCGAATAATAGGAATATATATTACACGGGCGAAAGATGATAGTCTCTTGATAATCAATCTGAGGAAACTCGGAAACTCGGAACATTTTGCAGGCAGGATAAAATCATCTTAATTAATGACTAAATGAAGAGTGGGACTTTTTCTTTAAGCACTCAACCGAATGGGGTAAGGAAATATTAATATAAGGAATGTTTATAAAACAAAAAATTCACAACTAGTGCGACGTCAAAGAGACTTGCTTAGCACAAATTATCTGGAGCACCGGGCAGCAACTCTAAAACATACTCCATCCAGCAAGACTAACGAATCGATTTCGTCCCTTATCACATTTTTTATAATATCCTAACCGAGTAGATAAGAATCGAGACTACCATGTCAGTGTTCCTGGTTCCGAATCTCAAGTGCGGTAGATTTTACTTACTACTTTGGTCGTAGCCGTAGGGAATCGATAAGTACTCTTGCCGATTGGGATGGATTGTGGCCATCTTTCTATCTCTTTCTCTTTCTTTCGCCATGTCTGATCATCGCCGTGTTACGTGAATACACGACAGCCCCTGAGTGGATTGGTCATATTAAAAAAAAAGCAAAAATTAACGAAGTCGAAGTCGAGTAAAGCCTTATGTAAAAGCCAAATGTAAAATTATCGTTGAACTCAAAAAAACCCGGCGTATTCCAGAAAAGGTCGTACTGACTGAATGGATTGGCTATTTTTGTAACAAATTGTAACAACTTTACTGAAGACATATATCAATTTTGGTCGATATCGGAAAACACATATAAAGGCTATGACGGTTCATAACTGCGAGTTTTCTTTTACAGTCTTTTAGAAACGTAGCTTCTTCAGGTGATTTTTATCTTTTTTGCTTTATTAATGATTGCTTGAATGTGGAGATCAAAAGTCATTTTTTTCGATTTTAAAATCCATTCTTACCGATGATTGCTTCTTCATAAAAGGCTTACTAAAATGTAAAATTATATATAGAGCTTATGCGAAAGTGTGCCGATCAGCAGAGAGGACATTTTGCATGACTCATTAAAAATGCTTAAAATTTGCTTTATTTAATTTGTTTAAACGTGTGTAGAGAACTACCCTTACAGATAGTTATATTTCAATCGAGTCGCTTTTCCCTTCCCCGGCATTGCGAACAAAACGATGAACTTATTATATCATTAGAATGGATATAAGGTTCACTATAGGCTATAACATAATGAAGCATAATTTCCTTTGAAAGTTTGGGTAAAAGTTTCTGGGCGACGAGTATTAAATACCAAGGCTGTCTGTTCGTATGTGTAAACGTGTATGTAACGTGTACACAATTTATGTTTAAGAGATCCAGGCAATTTGTGTGCGTGTGTTTGTGTGTGCATGTTAAGAAAGCCTGCAAATACAAAAAGCATTGCCATCATAGTTTACCGAAAGGGGAAGAAAGAAAAACGGAAAGTAAAGATTATGCAGCATTCAGTAATGCGTAGACACAAAGCTATTGCAAATACACGAGTAAACGCTTAGAACATGTGTCTATATGCAAAAGTGTGAACATGTGCGGACCAAAAAGAGATCATTCTTTTTCCTTTTTACAATTCTTGTTTTTTTTATTTTAGTTTGCTTTACCTCTCAGATTTTGCAGTATTTCCTAACACATATATATACATATTTAACCAGTTTAATGATGATGATGTAAGTGGATTGAAAATGCCGTACAGGACATAAATGTGACAGTTAGTGAGCTTTAAATCATATAACCAAACTTGACATGTGTTTCAATCACAGTCCGTTGCGAAGCGTTAGTGCGCTTAAAACCATTGTAGAACTTCATGAAAATTATGCATTTGCTGTACATTTTGCATAAGATATACATGCAAATATTGCTTTTTGTCTAGAACTTGCTGAAGGAACATAATGTTATATTTTATTGCCACAGAGTCCATAAATTCTAATTTTATCACGATTATAAAAGTGTAAATGCAAAACAGAAAAAAAACGAATAACGTTCGGATTTCGAAAGTATAAAAAAGTATAATAAAAATCAGAAAGGGGGGAGAAAAGGAAAAAACCGACATAATATGTAGATATAAACAAGAGACCAATAATCTAAAAATCCATAATAATAATGATGTTAAAAGAAAAACTGAATACTTGAAAATGTGATTGTGTGTGTCTCTGTGACTGTGTGTACTTTTACAGTTGACGTCATCGCCTAAGAGTAAAGTGTTTATGTAGTCAGGAGAAAAGTAGAGAATTATTGTGAATAACTGGTTATTGGCTACGGTCAACATCGTAAGTAATTTATGTGTTTGTTCGGCATGTTCATTAACTTTCATATACGAACATAATGTAGAATAGCACACACACATCCATACATACAAACATACACACAGACAGGCAGACATTAAAAACTCGAAATAAGATTAGCAAGACAATATAATGCTACTTTCGCTTGTGTTTCCGTTTACAACAACAACAGCCGTCGCTACAATGTTGTCTTCTTACTAAAAAACTGATCATAGCGGAAGTGTTATTTAATACAAAACTGTTGTGTATCTATTTACAAAAACAAATGAAACAAGTTGAAAGAATCGTTTACAAAGCTTCCACTCCTACCCCGACTTTTTGTTTATAGCACACAGATATCAAGCATTTTTAGAGTATTAGCATGCTGTGTATTAAATGCATATATACATATACATATACATATACAGTCACGTGCAGAAAATATCATCAAACTATAAGATAATTTATCGACAAACACGACGACGTACTACGAACACCAAACAAAAAATAGTTTTTGTTAACTTAAAAAGGCCTCACGATTGAAAGCGGAATAAGTTCACTTTATTCAAATACTTGGGCATTTAGTAGTCAGCATTTTTCTATTATTATTATTATTATTATTATTATTATTATTAAAAACTGTACCCCACTCGAGATCTAAAACCACGAAACTCTTGCCTACTCGGCCACTCAGGCGGCTAGCATTTTTCTAATATTCAAAGGAAGTTTTAAAAAAGTGTTAAGAAAACAAGAAACGATCTCTTGGCATACCTACACTTTATAGAGAATCCAGGGCATACATTTACATGTTCCCAAAAGATGACTTTGGCGACACATGGTGATGGTGGCAATAAACCTACGTACGCCTGATACAATAAGCTTGGGCATGTGTCAACATAACCCCATCAAAACACTAATGGATTTGTGTCCGCATCTAAAAGTTACACTCGATTGAAGATGTCAGTACACGAGTCAAAGGTTTATCGTTCGTGGGAGGTTTAAATTTTTTGGTTCAATATGAAGAAATCTGCGGTTGAGGCTCATCGAATGCTCTCGGGTACTTACGACGAGACCGTTATTAGTGAAGAAACGTGCTGTGAGTAGCTTCAACGTTTCAAGACAAGTGATTTTGACATCGAAGAAGAAAAGGAAAGATATAGAATTGGGGACTAAATTTGTTTGAAACAATAAACAACTGCATCGAAACTAGTTAAAGAGTTTAAGAAGAAACGGCCACAATATATCGGGAGACAGGACAGGACCGATTCCAGAGTGGTTTTATTTTACAGCGCCCGTTAACATGCGAATTAATTTGATAAGCGATAACTGACGCACTCCAAAGGGTGGGACAATTCCCATCTGTGAAGGGGGCCCTAGTATTCCTAAGTCACCAAAATAGAAAATAAATGTGAGCTATTCTCTGTCCTTTTTAGTAGGCGTCGAGGCCTATGTAACACCTCTATGTTCTCCACGAAATTTCGGGGTAAACGCAGCCAACACGATACTCCCCGAAAGGCCATGCCCAGCAGTCAGGCAAGGAAGTTTGGCAAAATCCCGGTAGCTTGACAAAAATTCGTTTAACGTTCTAAACGTCTTTATACTTAATATAGCGCACTAACTTTACTTTTCCATCTCGCTGTATTTCCTGTTGGTTATAAGCTTTGAAATTTGATACGATAGCAACGTAAATCCGTATTTTTAGAACTCTGGGCAAAGCCTATAAGCTTTCTTTGTTCTTGAGGCTACAAAGTCTCGACTGACAAAAATGCTGTCAATTATACTTCTATTGTTGCTAACGCCTTGAACTTGAGCTATGTTTTGCAGTTCAGTCGATAAAGGCGACTGTTACTGTGTCTTACAACTTGTTTATTTAGCAATAAACTTTTGCTGTGCCTTCTCTTCTGAATTGAAGGCCTGTTCCTTCCAAGAATCCACACATAGAATAGACGATGAAAATTAAGTTAATGGACGGATGAATTACTGCGGAAGGGTAATTTTAAAATATTTATAATTGTGTGAGTATTTAAATAAAGGACTCCAAATTTTGAGTGTCTCGTCTTTTGGTGTAAGATGCTTGTTTTTTTTTTTTTTTTGGTTTAATCCATCTTAGCAAAATTATTGCATATTTTTTAGTGTAGTACTAGATTCCACTTTCCTCTCACATGCACGTGCAATTGCATTTTTTTATCTCGAAAATCATGAAAATCTCCTTAACAATAAATATATGCAAAAAAAGGGGCACGGGAATAGTAATGGTACGCCTATAATATCAACATTTTGTTTTACAACAACAATAAAACTGTTATTATTAATCAAAATTTTGCACAAAAAAAAAAAATAAACAAATAAAAATCGAAACAAATGAATGGTTTCATCAGCTCAAAAATATTAGGTTATGTTATCTTATTTGTGAATCAATAATCTGCTGTAAATTGTTTATAGAATTTAATATGAGCTATAATTATACCATATAATCGTAATAAAATCGATAAATTCATAAAAATATTTTAAGTATCGCTTTTGTTTCACTTTCAGAAGAGTGCTTTAGCGATAACATTTTAGAGTTTGATATTCCTTTCCTTCAATAGATAATTTTTAATTGACTTTATTGTATTTGTTGTTATTTTGTAAATCGAATTATTTGTATACAAAAAAGTTTGAATATTTTATTTTACATATATTTGTTCAGCTTGCGGTCTACTAAAATTCAAGCAATTACTTCCATTGGTCAGAGAAAGTGAAGATTAAAAAAAGAAAGTAACGGATGATTTAAAGAGATTATAATCAAAGAACTTTACTAATAACAATAACAACAGTAATAATGCAAACACATTGCATTTTCTCTAATAGTAATCTAGTTATAGCGTATTTCCTACGGAATCGTGGATACATTTCAGTTTAAGGGAATATAGAGAAATCTTGAAGTTGTCTATTAATGAAAAGCATGTGAGTCGCTCCGACGGCACTATTTTGGCAGTAGAATTTCATGAGAAACAATCGAATTTAATTTCGATATACTGTCCAGGAAATAAATTTTATAGGACTAACACTTGTAACATCTGCTGTTTTTTTCATTTTTCAGTTCTTCGGCTGCAATTCTTTATTTAAAAGTTAGTCACGGGACTAGCCGGTTGTTACTAACAACGTGTTCTAAATAGCAATACCAAACGCACAGACGGACAGAAGGACATACTTGTAAACATTCTTCACTCGCTCAATGTAAGATACTAACAATCCGTACAATTTAATGAATTTCTGACATACGGCTCTCCCTCTCTCTTTTTCCCCGTTCTGAACGTCGCAGCGTTATGCGTATGGGGGACATCCCCTAAGTGAGTAGTCAAATTAAAACAAAAAAAACATACAGACCTACTTCCAACAATCTTGACACGGATTTCAAATCAAATCAGAATACTATGCTGATCAAGAACAACCACATCCTGAAGGGTCCGCTGCTTATTCTTAATTTTACAAAGGGAAGAACAAAGATAGTATACCGGTAGTACAAAAAAAAAAAAACAAATATCTTGAGATTTGTTACGCAATTTTAATCAACCGCCGAGATGCTTTGTTGATCCAAAGTTGAGACAATTTTGCAGACCAAAAATATTTATTTACTATTATCCGCGATTGTAGTACAAATTGCTTTAGTAAATTAAAAGAGCATCATATCACAAGTTACATAGCAAAAGAATTTCAGAGATATTTTTCGCACGCTACTGTAAATGGAAACGATTGCGAATGTCTGCGTTTGCTCTAAAAAAACAAGAAAAAAAAAGAAAGCTTGTTTATATTTCGCTAAAAAATGTTGTTGAGATTTTTCTTCCCCCTTTTTTTTTCTCATGTAACAAAATCAGCAGCGACGTAAATTCTGAGACTTTTACATATTGAATGTAGCTATAGTAACTTCTATGTACTGTTGGTAAAATTCAATGGTTTTTACAGTGATTCTTGCATTTGTAAAAAGGAAACATATACACATGCACACACACATGTTTACCTAGGGGCCTTAGAAGAAGAGAGAAGTTGTAACAGGGTTAACATTGTTTATTTGCGTATAAGAGTATGTGCTCGTGTGTGCGGTAGATTTTATTTTTAGATAATGATTTTCACTTTATTTGCATTGTTAAAGTATGGTCATGCATGGCCACAAGTTTTTCGTGGTACATGGTCTTGTAAAGTATAAACTTTAACCAGTCTTTATCAAGCACGTTCACACCTCCTGGCATAGAGCATAGCCTAACAATGTTTTGGATAAGATTTGTGCTTCTCGTACGTATTTGTTGAATATATTTAAAGAGTTTAAAGGAATTTTTAACTTTAAACATATTTTTCTTTCTTTAAAACTTTGTCCTTATAATTCACAGCACATAAGAGACTTGTGCTATGATCGTTACGGAAAGATAAAGACGTAAACTTTACTTTAACCATAATTTATATATAAATATACATTTCATTGTCTATCTCTATCTCTCTCTCTCGCTCTCTCCCTCCACTAATACACATATTTTAAACTTTTATAGCCTGTACGTACGTACACATACATAAATGTGCAATATTTGGGATTAACTATTACAGAAAGAATGTCATATTGGGCAAGATTTTTTTTTCGGATCATAAATCAAAATGACAATTGCTTTAACTATTGCACACATATTTGTATTTAATTTCTAGTAAAATATTGTAAAATTGCAAAATTAAAAATTCCTTACATACCATAACCGAATAGACAAGCATATATAAAACCATAGCTGCAGTAAATATTATAATCTCATGATGTGATTCCGTAACACAACTAACTAATTTTCCCAAAGTAATCATAACGGAGTTAGTTGTATACGCAACGAAGGCAAACGAACGAAGGACGAAAGAAAGGTCATTTTACGCCTATCCCAAATGCAAGCATCTATATCAAGTGTATTATAAACTAATTTGTCGAAAATATTTTTATCTAAATACATTTGTTGTTGGGTCATAAAATTAAAAAAAACAAGCCAGAAAGCAAAGCAATATTTTTCCAACTGTAACCCGGTCCTATATGATATTAAAAACACTCTTAGATGTATATGATTACATATACAAACATACGTAATATGTACGCACATACATTCGAAGCAGTGAAATAAGTTCTAAATATTATATTGCTGTACATACTTATCGTTTGTATATATGTGTGGACGCATGCATTTGTAAAGTAATCACTTTAACACATACAGTACAAGTCATTTTTGCATATCCTTTTATTTAATTTATGCGAAATTCTTATCTTCTCATCAGAATAATTTCATTGCAATCTTTGTTGCATTTGCTTTCCTTTTTTTTTTTTTCAATTTTCTTTCTAATAAAATTATTCATTTACTCAACTTATTTAATCTTGAACTTTTAATTTAAGATCTTTATAGGGAATATGTCCAGTGATAAGTTGCATACTAGGCACTTTAATAATTTCATTATTTCTTTTCTTGCCACTGGAAAAAGGAAATTAATTCTTTAAAAGTTGCTTATGCATGTAAGAGGACAAAATTGTGAACATTGTAAAGAGAGATGGCAGTTGCGGTGGCATGGGAGAGGGCGGTGACAGATGGGGCAAAAACAAAGGGACAAATAGACGGAGCAACGGACATAGCTAAGCCAATCTACGGAAAGAACAACAATTTTTGCATGAATTATGATCGAAATAGGTTCTACAAACTCTTTATATTCACATGAATAGGATCTATAAACTGTTCATATCCACATCTTACATGTATTATGATCGAAATAGGTTCTACAAACTCGTTATATCCACAAACTCGTTATATCCATACCTGTGCTTGTTGCAGTTTACCATATGTATCGCATAAGTTAGAAAGGGGCAACGCATTGATCGAGAGTATATACCTGCTCTTATGCGACTTATCTTATATTTGCGATTTATCTCATGCGACTTTTTTTTATGCTGTGAATGAATAAGTTTAGCGAAAGAGGGTGAGAGGATTTTACATTATGACGAGTTGTATTTAATTGTACACATTTTGAATATATCTCCAAGTTTACAATGCGAATGTGCGATTTTTAAATTTTATTTCGTATTTACTTGGTATAGAAAGCACTTTCTCGCTAATTCGCAAAGCTGTGACATATTTTCTCAGAGAGACCCTTCCACCGCATGAAATAGGTTTTCTTTAATATATTGTAAGAAATATGAGTTGTAGTTATTTGCGAGGTTTCGGAATATTTTTTTTGCTCTTTCTTTCCTGCAGGCCCTATCCATTCGACAACCACGAGTTCGCCTCTCATATCTCTTGATGTCTCTGATAAGCATTTTTACGATATTTGTACAGAAGACGATGATTCTGATAAAAGCGAATCTTTCAATGGTGGATATAACACCTTTACCCAATTAATTTTATATGAAATTAGTTTAGAATCAATTCATATCTCTTCACTCAAAACGATGTCTGTTAGTGAAAGCCAAAAGAACAAGTATATTGAAGTA
>CCAG010019668.1:0-31635 GCA_001077435.1 Glossina morsitans morsitans | reverse complement strand
GAAAACAAAGGGACAAATAGAGGGAGCAACGGACATAGCTAAGCCAATCTACGGAAAGAACAACAATTTTTGCATGAATTATGATCGAAATAGGTTCTACAAACTCTTTATATTCACATGAATACGTTCACTACAAACTGCTCATATTCACGCCTTACATGCATTATGATCGAAATAGGTTCTACAAACTCGTTATATCCACAAATTCGTTATATCCATACCTGTGCGTGTTACAGATTATAATATGTATCGCATAAGTTAGAAAGGGGCAACCCATTGATCGAGAGTATATACCTGCTCTTGTGCGACTTATCTTATATTTGCGATTTATCTCATGCGACTTTTTTTATGCTGTGAGTGAATAAGTTTAGAGAAAGAGGGTGAGAGGATTTTACATTATGACGAGTTGTATTTAATTGTACACATTTTGAATATATCTCCAAGTTTACAATGCGAATGTGCGACTTTTTAAATTTTATTTCGTATTTACTTGGTATAGAACGCACTTTCTCGCTAGTTCGCAAAGCTGCGACATATTTTCTCAGGGAGACCTTTCCACCGCATGAAATAGGTTTTCTTTAATATATTGTAAGAAATATGAGTTGTAGTTATTTGTGAGGTTTCGGAATTTTTTTTTTTTTTGCTCTTTCTTTCTTGCAGTCCCTATCCATTGGACAACCACGAACGAGTTCGCCTCTCATATCTCTTGATGTCTCTGATAAGCATTTTTACGTATATTTGTACAGAAGACGATGATTCTGATAAAAGCGAATCTTTCAATGGTGGATACAACAACTTTACCCAATTAATTTTATATGAAATTAGTTTAGAATCAATTCATATCTCTTCACTCAAAACGAATGTCTGTTAGTCCCTATCTCTATCCCTCTCTCTCTCTCTCTCTCTCTCTCTCTCTCTCTCTCAAATGAAGCATTCAAAAAAATCAAAAAAATGAAATAACTATCCTTCCTAGCATTTTGCCATTAGTCGTGTTGGTTTTTGTCAAGATACCAATACAGCCTTGTGTCGTCTTTCCGTTTAGTATATTAATAAAAAGTTGCAGCAGCACCAAAATTTACATTTCTTTTAGTATCGATGTGTTTCAAATACTTATGTGGGAAGTAATTCTTTGAAAATACTATTATCTTACATTCTAATAAAAAATAGTAAAAGGATAGATTTTAATTTTGAGGTTCACTTTTTAATATCTTTAATACGCGTAAGTGAATGCTTTAAGCATAATGCCAAAACTAGTCGACCGCTATTGCGGCATTTATTATTAACAAAATTTATTACGAAGAGATTTAGTTTAATTTGAAAATCGTTCCCTTTATTGTTTGAGAAAAAAATAAGTTTCAAAACTGTTTAATTATTCCTTTGATTTTCCTTCTCTTGTGAATAATCGCATACCTCTGTTAGTTGGAAATAAGACATTCGTCAGAGCAGTTTATAAACGTATTAAACATTTGTATGGAATATAAACATAAATCCTTGTGTGCATTCATAATCGTCGGTCAAATTGAGAATTAGGTGTGCATACGGCGCTTAGTGGTATAATGTTGTCCGAAAGCCAAAGAAAACCAAGAGCAGGTGTTTTGCATTTCGCATAAGCATTTCTCTACTCATTCAAGTAAAATTGTTAATGCAAAGCGAGAGCAGCCATAAACACCACAACTAAGTGTGAAAACACATTAAATCTTTGCTTGCTTCTGAGGCTTTACGTGTACCTTGAACAGACTGAAAGCACTGAGAGCGATAAGCGATAGAAATTTTTCGACATTTTGGAGTTGAAAAGTTACTGAGCGTAGATAGTCCACAAAAATCGTTAACATTTTGAAGCAAAGAAAAACGAGAAAAACAATAATAAAAATTATAATTAATATAATATATAATTGAAACTTATATCATAAATAGCAATACGAATCTTTTTTTTTCGCTTTTATTAATAACGTAGGCTGTGGTTTCGGTTTTATTCTTATGTTTGTCTTTTCTGTTTTTGCTCAGTTCTTGTAACCATTTTGTTTGTATTTCAATATTAGAAAATAGGTCCTTTTAAAGACTGGAAGCAACGTGAGGGTAGCTCTAACAAAAGGTGACTTGACACCTGAGGTTTTTCATCTAAACCATACCCAATGTGTGTTGTAAAAAGAAAAGAAGGAAGAAAGAAAGATTTATTTTTTAAGTTTTATTATTACATTCTATTATTTTAAATATTAATTTATTCATATTTTATTACTTTAAAAACATTGCTACGGACATCACACACAATCTGTTGAAACTGAATTTTCTTTTTTTTATGGCCAATTGCTCGGGGAACGTCTCCGACATATGAGGAAAGCAACTGATAGGAGAGTTTCTGTGTACCGGTTTTGTCGATTTATTTGAGTAGACTCGACGAATTGTTGCGAAGCGAGTAAGTTCTACACTTCGTAGCTCTTCGCAATGCCCGTTTTCATTATGCGCAAAATTTATTGGACAATAGCTGCCTATCATGCATTTTCAAAAAGTTGTAAAATGCAATTCTTGTTCTTTAATTAATAGTGTCGTTGACATCCATCATGCTTTCATTTTCTTTTCTTCAGCGGTTTATTTCACTCATTTCAATTATCATTATATCCACCAACGAAATGTGAATTTGTATTCATTTTGTTAAAACATCTGCAGCAGCCAGAAAGAAGCTTCAGAGCTTCCGATAAAGTAGACATGTGTTCTTGATCAGCAACCAATTCTGAATTCACCTTCTGTGCGTCCGTCCGCCTAACTCGTCATCTGTTTATTTATCTTTGGTAAATATCGTGCTGGTAGTAAAAAGTAAGGTATCAGCTGGAAATTTGGCAAAAACATTGAAAGTTGATGCAGGCAGGCTGGAACTGGAAACCGGTGAGAAGACGTGTGTCTACTTTCGAAAGCATCAACTAAGAACACTATGTTCGACTGTAACTGAATATTCTGTAACCATTAACTCTAGCCTAAAATAGAAGATGCAAGTTTTTATGGTTAATGAGCAAAAACACATCCTCTGCTTTTGTACGGTCGACGTAGACATGGCCTATTTTCAATACCAAGCTGCTTGCAATATTTTTGTCTAATTTAAAGTCGATATCTTCGTTTTCGCAACTAGGAATATGAGTTTAGCACGGGCGGATGTATGGGCATATCTAAGTGCATTCAGTATTTGATACTGATCAAGAAAGTGTACACTTTAGAGAGCCTCTGAAGCATCCTTCCAGGTGTTGCAAACTTTTCGACAAATTCGTCCGTTCGTCCTTTGTTGGTCATTGCTCGCTAGCTGCATATGCTATTATAAGGTGATTAATATAAAAAACTAGACCAAAACCATTTATAATATTCTTACCTGTTATACCCTACACCACTTGTGGCACAAGGTTATATTAATTTTTTGCAGATATAAGCGACACCCAGAAGGACACCCAGATAGACTCATCTTTTATTATGCTGATCGAGCCAGAGTAACTTTCTGAGTCGACCTAAACTAACCTGTCTGTCTGACCGCCTGATATTCTTCTCCTCAAGGAACAGATCGCAATTTTTGCGACTCAAGAGCGAACGCTATTGAAAGTGGTTTGGATCGAATCACTTTTGCGACCACTTCTGAGATATAAGGCCTTGTTTTGAAAAATCATTATTTCCATATATGTATTATTATCATTATATTGTTATTCATAATTGCATTAAGTGACGAAGTGGCGTAGGGTATTTAATTGTGAACGTGGCCGACTGCAATGTTTTCACTTGTTTTTATTCATATTAATTTACATATTTTTATTATTTCTCATAACATACGTTGAGGTGATTTAGCAAAGCTTTTCATGCGTTAGTTTCAAGCGAAGCAAGAAAATAGTTTATCTGTTCATAGCCCAAAAGCTTTGAAGCGAACAAATTTATATTTAATATACTTTTTACACATAAACATACATACATCCATATATATATATATATATGTGTAAAATGTGACTCGAGAGAGAGAATGAATATTCTTTTATAAACTGACTGAGAATTGCTGTTATTTGTTTTTCGATTTTTTATTTCTTCTTTTTGTTTACGTTCTTTCTAATCAAGAACCATAGTCGTATTGTATTATTCACAAAGCTATTTACGGCATATTTCTTGATCAAGATAAGATTTAATCATGCGCCACTATTTCTGTCGTTAGCAAAAGCGTTTAATTTTTTTGGCCGACAGAAGGGAACAGTAGGCAAAACTGACATAACTTAAGAAGCAAACGAAATTTCACTTACATCGAATCTTCATTAAGCTTTATTTGTTTCTTACTGAATGCATTTGAAAGTTAAAAATAAAATCTTTTACAGTGACATAAATGTAACGAGCTAGGCAAGCGTAAGTATTTTATTACATTAATTCAATGTGACATACACGAAAGCGAACTAGGTCATCATACAAAGCTATTAACCGAATATAGGAAAGTGAACAACATGACTAAAGAGCGCTGGTTTATTATACAATGCAAACCATCTTCAGGATGGAAGCCAACCATACAGTTAAATGCTGGGTGAAAAGAGGAAGAGGGAGGCAAAGCAAATGGAAATTTCAGCGACCAGTTTATGATTTTCAATATCGAGTAAGCTCGCTAACTGCCAATTATGGGCTCGCTGTCACTAATAGAGAAGCACTTTTCTTACTAGCGGATCAAAAATCTTTTCCCCGTGAAATTACTATCAGATGACACATTTTAAATCACGACCGAGTTTACTCGATATAGAGAGAGAGAGAGAGAGAGAGAGAGATAAACCGACTCTACGTCAACCGTTTGAAGTCATCCGTGCAGTCCCAGTGTGACCAAATTCAGCTTGCTATTCCGTTCAAAGTGTAGGGTTGTGACGAAGTTTCCCCTGAATTACTGTATACAACATTTGTCTAGCGGTTATTGGCGGAAAGAAAAATTATACTTCATGTCGTCATTGAAATGCGTTTTCATTCAGAGGTTTTTCCAGTTAATTTACGAAACCGTTCTATAGGAAATGTGCAAGCGTTCCATTACTAAACTGGCATTTTTTTTTTTTTTCTCTTGTTTATAAATATGTTGACATGTGTGGTGTAAAAAATCGTACTTTCTCAGCGCGTATTCATGCACAAATAAGGTACAAATACAAAATATGTATTTTTCGCAATATCATGCTACCGCCGTTCAGTTGAGTTTCTTACTTTTTTGATATTTTTTATTTTTTTTTTTTTGAATTTGCTTTAAAGCGCACTTCGGAAAGTAGAATACATTCAATTTAGTCTACGATTTATCATATGCTTAAGATAATTTGCATTTTGTAGTAAACTTTCTGATGAAATGAAATGCGATTTTGAAATCTAAAGGAAAGAATCAGAATTTGCGGGGAAAAAAATGAAAAGATTTTCATGTTCCTAAGAGTCCCGGCTTTTTATGCAAAAATTTGTCGCAATTATTATCAACGGAAATACGGACGGAGGTTGTATAAAATACAGCTCAAATCAATTTTTTTTTTCAAGTTTATTTATTTTGCCTCAGCTGCCATCATGCAGCTACTGTGTTGTAGTTGAAACGCGCTTGAGTGGTTTTGATATATGTGCACATGTAAAGAAAAAATTACTATTGCGTAAAGAGGCTTAAGCAACAATGCAGTTGTTGAATAGCAACATCAGCAACAAGAACACGACAGAAACAAACAACACAAGACAAGTTAATAATACAAAAAGAATAAAAAATAAAAGAGTAAGAAAAAGAATAAAAGAAAAACAAAACGCCAAGAAAAAGAAAAAAAACAATGCAATATAAAGTTTTTATATACGACTTGGGCTGCACCGTAACCCAGTTCATCCAGCAGTTGATACCCATAGCAAATACAGCCTTTTATGAATTTTTTGTAATATAATTTTACTACAAAATCTTTAAATGTTTGTTTAATGATTTTTAAAAGGAAAAATTGCATTTGTAATATTTTATAATCTCTCTCTATCTGTCTCTCTCTCTCTCTCTGGACTTTGCCAAAACATTGCCTGCAGCAAGAGGTATTTATCTGAAATTATAATCTGCATATACACCCAATTCTCTTTTTACACGAATTTTTTTACACGAATTTGATTTAACACGAGTTCAAAAGAAAAAAAATTTCTTTTTTTACACGAATTATTTTGTTTTAACACGATTTTATATTTATGAATTTCAGATATAATTCCCTTTTTCCAAAGTAGAAGTTATTTTTTATAAAATATTTAATGAATTAAAATGTGTAAGGACGAAATACACTAAGTGAACTCTAACAAGAACTTTTTAATATTGTTTACACCTAATTCTCTTTTTACACGAATTTTTTTTACACGTATTTTTTGGGAACATATCTATCGTGTAAAAAGAGAATTAGGTGTACTTATAAATAAATATTATGCTTAGTTACAAACGTAATGACAATAAGGCCGTGTCTAGTAAGCCTTAGTGGGTAGAGTAAAGAATGAGAGGCAAAAATCAACTTTCTCTTGTGCTTTCGTTAGCTTTTTCTGCTCCTGCTGTTATCGTTAACTTCCCAAGTGATGTAGTGTGAAACTAATCAGACATTCAAAATGCATAGAACATTGAAAAAATGAAATGGAAAATAACAACAAAACAAGAATGCCAACAACAAATCAATCTTCAAAAAAACAAAAACAAAAAATAAAAATGAAAATGAAAATGAAAAAAAACCTAAAAACAAATATGCAACTAAAAGAAAGTTTTTCAAATTTTGTTTTTGTTTTTGTTTTTGTTTTTTTTGTTTTCTATTTTTCAATGTGTTATTTTCACATTATTCACGAATGATGCTAAAGGGATAGCTAGCTGTAAAAATTAATGCTTACACAACACATGTAGTGTATCTGATACTACTACACACTACTGCTTGTGTCCCTTCCCTACCTATGCTTTACGCGTCTGTGCTGCTGCTCTTGCCGCTGCTAGCGTTGAACTAAAGACATTACACTTTGTAATAAACAAATATTTTCACAAAGATTATGAATTCAAATAAATGATTTGCAATATTTCGATGAGAGTCTGTCCCATTTCCACTCTCTTTCTCTCATCTATAGCTGTACTCATTGTCAGTGAAAACTAAGCGCGCAATTTTCCGGGACAAAATAAACAACACCCACGTCAGACTTCGCATAATTGCATGCTCTTCTCCTATCCATCGATATAAACGATGGCGCTTTTTGATTGACGTAGTTATCAAAAATTATTTTGTTTTAATTCGGTAACTTGTGCGAAACGTGTGCGCTATGCTATATTGTTTCGTTCATTCAAACGGAAATACGAGCACAAACAAGTGCCTGTGAGGGCGCATAAATTATGATACGAAATAACAAAATTAAAGTGCGTCCCTTTCGTTTCAAGTTAAATTGACAATCACACTACGCTTTACATTTTATTAATTTTCTTTAAACATGACATGCAAGACTCTAGTGCACATTCTTCGTCCTTTGTAATCTAGCGTCAGCTGAAACATATTACAGTCTATATTAGCAGAAATATGTCCTGATTGGAGCAAAAAGTTCAAGAGTCCTATTAATAGGGCATGGCATTCGTTTAGAGGCACATTCACCTCCATGTTCCTCTCAAGGCCGACGAAAATTCCGTAAGAAAATTGTTATTGATTTACCCTGCTCTCCCGCGTGACCTACGCTAACACAAGCTTCAACCCACTGGAAATACCCTGAATTGGTTATTTTCCGTCCACTATTACCGAAGCAAGCTATACAGTTTGTTTTGCCTTACAATATATGATATACCGATCAAATGAATCTTTGCCATACTTTTTGATCAAATGCAAAAGCAAGCAACGAACGAATTTGTTCTCGCTACTTTCGCTAAATGGAAAATGCCCTACGAAATTTTATTAAGAGGCTGTAAAATACGTTGAAAACCGCCAGCGCAAACCTGCAGCCCAGAACCATTCGGCATAGAAAAGGCCAATAACAAAAGAGAGTTACAGTGACTTGGCCTGCAACACTACTCATTAATTTCTAATCTTGAGTTTGCAAATTACACATGTATTTGTGTTTAATATGTGTACCCATGCCCGTCTGTCCGTCACCTTGTTCGTATTGAAGTGTTATTGTTTTTCTCACTTGCGCAACGCTCAAGTTAAAGATTCGCGAATCTCGCGGATGTAGCAAGTTTGTGTATGTTCAGAGTAATGCTTGAATTGTTTTCTATTTACTAAAATTATTACATTAATTATTACTCTCCTCTAATATAATTACGCAAGCACAATCATTTTGCTTCAATCAGCCGGTGTGAAAAAGATTACTACGCCATTTGGAGAAGTGTGGAAATTTAATAATAAAAATGAAAAATACATGCTAGTGCATGTATGCGTGTTTGAGTGAATTGTGTAAAATGTGCTCAGAAGTAGTGTCAGAATTTTTAAGTAAGTGACTTGAAGTAAAGAAAGTATACTAAGTCACCACCCGACATTTATCTGCCGTACATTATAAAAACTGAATTGATTGATGATTTCATAGCAAGTGAGATTCCGAAATGATCGTAATCCGCCCATAACCAACCAACCAAGAGACAAAAAATTGCATCTTACTGCCAAAGTAGCCTAACATTTCTTAAAAGTGACGGGAACAAGCGCGACAACACAATGTAAAAAACCCTCAAAACTTCTTCATACCAGAATGGTCAGTCAGTCACTACAAAGGCTCGACATACATTTCGATGCTTCTATTATTGGCAATTTTTTCATTTGGCTGAATATAGATCCATGTAGCTTCCTTATTGTCTATCATTAGAAAGCCAATTAAATGAAACAAAATCTTTTGTACTTTTAAGCAATCAGGCAATGAAAACGTTGTGTCACTGTAACGCATAGTTGGCAAAATGGTTCAGAAAACTGTTCTCGTATAGGTTTAAATAATGTAATCCGGGACAATTGTTCTTTCTATAGCGAGCACCGAAGGATGGAAATACAATCATTTTGTCACACACACACTTAGAACATCAAGAAAGAAATTTCAGACTATCCAAAGGATGTATGGCTGGTCAGTGTGAAATTCTAAATCAACATAGGCATGTCTGTCCGCTTGCCTGCCTGTCTGTGCGCCTATCTGTCCGCCCGTTTGTCTGTCTGTGCATCTGCTTGCCTGTCTCTCTGTCCTTCTGTCTGTGTGTGTGTGTGTGGGTGTGTTTATCCGTGCCCATCCATGCAGTGCCCATCACAAACATTCTTCCGCCGGCGAAAAATGTAGAAATTTGGTTGTTATTGAAAATGCTCTAAATGAATCGAAAGTCACGGCCACAATATCAACATGAAATTAGCTAACCTTTGTTTTCTGGGTTTCTTTCTCATTACTTACAAATGACACTAGACAAAGGATGACAATTTTCACATATAGTGTGAGGAAATTTAAAAAAATTAGCCACACTTTTTACATTCAGTTACTTCGATTGTTTTCCTGGCCTTTTTTAAGATAAAGATAGTGGGTATCGAAGATGCGAAGAAGTCGCTTATAATTTCTTGTTTGTTTTTTGTTCAAATGAAAGGAAACTTTGAGCGAAACAAGTTCCTTTAACCCATCGGACTTAAGGATAACACGCAACGATCTTCGAGTGAATAGATCGTTATATCCACCATTGAAGAATGAGATTTGCAACAGTTAAAATAAAATTTCAGAGAGTCCATAAAGTATGTGTGAAGATTTGAACCGCTTCCGAATATAATTCAATCGCTTGTTTAGGCTTTAATTTGTAACGCATGTAGAGCAACTAACTACTGAAGAGCAAATGGATTAATATTTTCGTAACAATTTCATTTTAATCAAGCATTTACGCATATTTCCGATTGTACACACACACATATATATATATATATATATATATATATATATATATACATACTGTTTGGTCTTAGGTGTAAAAAGTGAAATTATACTTTACATAAGCATGTGCACATATATTAAAATTTTTATGTGCACACAAGCGCATATACGAACAACACATGTGTACGCACTAGCGGCTGTTATCGATCAGTCGGAAACAATACGTACGTACGTGCGTGTATAAACGCATATGTATATATATACAACCTAACACAAGTTTAATTGACTTTGGGCCATAAGGCTTTGTTGTGCCATGAAAACAGTAAACAAATCCCCTTGAACCATTAGTGAGTTTAATAACATTTTTTGTATGCGTGCATGTGCGTGTATATGCGTACAGTGTTTTTTTTTTTGCTGTTTTTTTTTGTTTTTTTTTTGTTTTTTGGTCTAACTTATGCTCAAAGTTATACAGCAGTGCGGATGCGTATATATAGATATAAACATAAGCGCACACACACATACACGTGCTCATATAAACGTTGTAAGTCTATCTATCACTTGCTCTATCAATCAATTAAATGCATGAATGCACGTAACAACAACACATTGTTGAGGCCTGTTGGTAAACATATTCAGAACCTAACAACCGATTGAACAGGCGAATTATCATAACGAAAAACAAAGGACTTTCCAAACCATTTAAAAATTTGCTAAATACGATGCATGCATATGTTAGTTGTGCGTATCGTATACATATATATGTACATATAGCCTACGTGCACATTTGCCCAAAATACAAAGTGAAATGTGGAAAACACGATAGTGTAGCGTCAGTACTTCAACATTACGTAACAAGGGAAATAAAAATAAGGACTTTACTTTACGCTTTAAATATATAAAAGAGAATGCAAATGCGTCACGAATATCGAAAACAAAAAGTATTAAAAATATGAACAAAATAAAAACAAAATTCGGCTTAAATCGAGAAACATTTCACATAAGTCTTATGAACAAGTCATAAATGAACTGACGTGCACCAGGTATAGCTTAAGTTAATCAATAACTTTAAAAAGAATTCGAAAAATGCTTTTGAGAGATAAGCGAAGGGAGAGATGCTCAAGAATATCGATAGATTGCAAAATTTTTATTTGCTTAACACTTTATGTTTCATTATCTTTTCGAAATGTAATACAAATTCAAATACGGAGACGACGTAATCACGTAACTCAAAGCGACCCTATCGCTTCAATTCGCGCAGAATCGCGACTACCAAGTTAGAAGTCGAGGGTTCATATTGTCCTACTTGTAGTGAGTACTCAGGCAATAAAAGTATAACATCCACCAAGTCGCTGCCACTTTCTATCTCTTTCTCTGTTCTTATTTCTTTTTGACCACCATCCTGTTCAAGTATAGGAGATATCCCCTGAGTGATTGATCATATTGAAAAAAGAAAGCAAAAAAAAAAAGAAGAAGTACACTATCCTCTCCCTCGCTTAATACATTTATTCACTTACGCCTTTCCACAATAAGGCGTTATATGGTCAATGGCGTTATATGGACAAAGTGGTCCGAAACGAATCATGGGCACCGGTGTACCAAATTTTATTAAAATCTCTCCATAATTGGACGCTGAAGAATACAACACAGGCAGACAGAAGGACGGACAGACAAGCTTAGATGGATTCATAAAATGATTCAAAGTCGATCGGTATAATATCTTCCGTGTACAACACCACAAAATTTGATATACTCAGGGTATAAAAGGATGGAAGAAGTGCTAGAAATACTTTTTCAATGTTATCAAGCATTGGCCACTGCAGTTTACTTATAGGCATAAAAAATACAGTTGCAAATGTACCCTACTCATTAGAGGAGGAAAGTAATTCTTCTAATATGTACATTCTTCTTCTTATTAAAAGGTTATTGTGTTATGTTTCTTGATAATGACACTAACTAATCTTTTCAGCAGGTGAGTAATAACAACAACTTTTAGATCACGTCTTCACTAACGTACAACTGCAACGAGTAAAAAAGTAAAGCCAATATTATGTAAGTACTTTACCATACAGGCACTCATCTGTACACATATACGCACACACACACGCACGCACACACGTCTATAATATAATCAAACTTAAAGTCAACTATTTGTCATTTTCTTCGAACATGTTCTCTTAGATAAGACACAACTACAAACGCGTTCGTCTATACACAAAAGTAAACATGTACGCACGCACAAACTTATACATACGTAGTGGACTTACATTGGGATTAAAGCTCTATTGCAGGAGAATTTTTATGTCTTAAGTTAATTCATGCGTCATGTGTGCTTTAATAATAACAAAAATTACACTAAAAGTTATTAAATATGTGTACACATATAAAAGCACGTAAATGTTCGTTCCAAGATTTTACAAAATATTCCCTAAACTTTGGAAAGTTTCTTTAAAATTTTTCATTTTAACTTTTTTGAAAAAAAAAAAGAAGAAAATTACTTTATAAAGTTCATAAAATAAATCGAAAATCTTATTTATTAGCAGCCTGGCACATTTGTCAAAAGTAAACTTGCAACACTTAGAGTTATTATGAGTGCCACCGCACTACTATAGTCAGCAATATTTGACGCTGAGTTGCACAAATCGGTGGAGCAGTAGAAACAACTACTTTTGGACCAATGACTTCCGGCAGTGTTTAGTGTTAAATTGCAAGCCTTAGTTTCATCATAAATGCATCCGTGTATGTTCGCTGATCTACCATTACCTTAAATGTACAAACATATATATATATATATATATATATATGACAAACATATATATATATATATATATGAGTTGGAGTTTAGAAAAATTCATTTGCTTGCTATTCCACACTCCTTACTTTGTGTGCTGTTAGTACGCAAGCACATATAGTTGGATGAAATGATATCAGGGACATTAAGGAAGTAAATTTTTAATTCGTCACGTGTGCGATTGGCAGCTGATTGATCACATTGAATAACTGATGGCGAAACGCAATTCGTGGGATTATTGCATTCGTAGCATTCCAACGTGGAAACTGTAGTTGAAAAAATGTCAAACAAAAAAAGGCGGCTATACATTTTAATATTTAGTGAAAAATGGAAATGAGAAAAATGCCCACCTGTTGGTACTCCTGCTATGCACATGCATATTAGTAATCGTAATAGATATATTACTTTCTGGGACATATTTGTTGTGTTGTGAACTTGTATTTGCACTAAATTGTTCGAATTTGATCATAATACTGAGGAAAATACTTTTGATTTTATATATTTATTGGTTTGTAAACTACACAACGATATATGCACAAACACATGCAACTGTACAACCATAAAATTTTTGTTTGCATTCATCGCAATTTTTGAATGGTAGGCTAATTTTAGCATTCCACTGGCTACAGCCAGCAATAGTACACAGTCAATACGATAAGTGTACCTTGAATAATGAGAATTTGTCTTTAGTTCTTCGTTCAGATGTTTGTTCGCTTTCTTTCCAAGCATTAATTTAACCCGCTCGGGGTCCACCTATATATCTAGCCATAGCTTCTTCTTTTCTCTTTACGGTCGACCCGGGCCTAGGTGTTAAACGGAAGACCTTTCTTGTTATCCGTCAGAAGAACTGCCCCTAGCTAATAAATAAGGGCATTGACAAGGCGAGTTCTCCGGTGGCCTCTTTCCATATTGGAGCACAAATTGTTGGCAAATTTGATTATAGGAGGACCTTGCGATAGGGGTTTTCGGTTTCTTGGGGGCTGCTAGTCTAATTGGAGCCTACAAAGCCTGTATGCAGGCAAGGTCTTCATTCAAAATTCAGAAACGAAACCAATTAATCGAAACAGTATTACTGCAACCCTAGATCACCGTAAACATTCCAACTACAATGCAAGTGTAAATAATCACTCTAACCCGATCACAACTGCCCTAATAATCAAAATAAAAGTCTTATCCGCTCAGGTCTTGCTTGTAGGGCAAAAATTTTCAAAAGCAATTTTTAATTTCTTGTATTAAAAATCGTTTAGCAAAACAAAAAGAGAAGTGTATTTCATTCCTTTGACCCCTATACCTGTACAAACTGTATACCTACACAGGTCACACGGTTTTGCAAACGCTTCTAAAGCAATGTAATGCGCAATATACACACATAACACATAGACGAAGCGAACTTAATTAGTTATACGTATGCGTCATGATTACGATATCGAAAGTTTTTTTTTTTAGAATGGCACACTAAACGCAGCGAATACATTTGCTTGGTGCATCATGCAAAATGTTTTTACTCCAGCAATGCAATGCAAGCTATACGTTCAACTTTCATATTCTGACCTTCCACTGCATGATGGGCGATCCAACACATAATACGTTTAAATTGCACTTTTCACTCTATCGTGAAGGGGAAGTGGGAATCCAGTTTATGGGTTCTCGCGTTGAGTCAGCAAAGCAATCATAAAGTTCCTTTCAATTTTCTAATCTTCAGATGCATTATATGGAAGTAATCAGAAAATTCGTTGTAAACTGATTCGAAAATCTTTCTTGTTATTGTTTCTGTTTTTCTCGCCTCTGATAAGCAAAGTGCAATATAAATAAAATCAAATATATAACGTATCGCACTCGATTGAACATATGAGCAATAATATGAAGATTGAAAAACATTACTTCATACTAAAATTTTATTTTCCTGAAAGCAACTCGTAAACGAATATTTATTCGGTTAAGCAAATATTAACTTTATTCTAGTTCACCTATGCTTTTTGATACGCACTGACCCGGAGAAATGTGCTCTTGATAAAGCGACCGTAAAAGTTTCGGAAAACCATAAAAAAAATTTCTTAATTTAGTACGGATTAAGTGTTGCTCTACAAATAACGTTAAGTGTGAGAAATTAACTTAACTTATTTTACATATTAAAGACAAGAAAAACTTATGTTCGATTCAACGGAATTTTCTTCATTTCATCTACGTTTGCTTATGCATCATCTATAAACAAGCAAAGTCCATTCTAAAGTATATATATAAATATATATATATATGCATGCATACATGACTAGTACTTTTTTTTTGTAAAACACCCTCCATTAGTGGCTGTCAGAATTATTCAGGCATGTTCTGAATCAGCGATGACACTTTAATATAATTTATTTAATTAATAATAAAACATATAATAGCAGTATTAACGACAAGATCCCCTATAAAAACAACAACAATTGCTCTGCCAATTAACTTTTTGCCAAGAAATAGAACATCGTTACCAATATCGACAATAGATACTCTAACCAGCAATACTAACCGGAACAAGAATAATAATAGAAACAACAACAACTACATCAACTGCTGTAGGAACAACGGTCACAATAGCAAGAGCTTGTTACACTCAATGACAACATCAAAATTCAGTTTGGTATCATAGCTTAAGAAAAAAGATTAAAGAAAAAAACTATAGTTTTAGCTAATAATTTGTCTATACTTCGTGAACTGTCACCGCTGGTGAGATAAAAATTGCGAAAAAGGGCAATTTTTTTCTTTACACCCACATACAGCCACATTCCTCATTGGCTTAGTTCATTTAATCTCAACTATAAAAATCAAGAAAATTTGTTTATATCAGCACCGTACGTCTGGCAGCCTGGTACGTGTGCCCATACGTTATTATTCCGCTCCTAGATTTGGTCGCTAGTGCCTCGAATCATTTCACCTAACTCGACAGGTGGATTCAAACAATATTGGCGAGCTTAAAAATCATAACTTGCAACATATAAGACAATATAAGATCCGTACAATCGTCTCCCATGTGTTCATCTTTTGTTCACCGCGTTATACGACGAAACAGGCAAAACTTCGTTGAACTTCTACAGTAGTCGAGAGACGGTCATTAACATGAAATCATCATACCCTACACAAGGACGTATTAAGTTAGTGTGAATGTATGCAATACTCAGAATTACCTGAGGAGGAGACTTACCTCACATTGTACCGACCGATCCGGAATCACTTTCTGTATCGATCTAAACTCGTCTGTCCGTCCGTCCATCTGCCCGTCTTGTTTTTTATGTTCCACCTAGCAGCTCGCAATTTTTACGATATTTTCATGACGTGTTTTGCCCCAGGGACGAGCGTTATTGAAATTGGTTTCAAATCGGACGACTTTTGCCACCACTTTCCATATAACACCTCATTTTGAAGAGTCGTTGTACAAACAACTGAGCGAATTGATGTAAGGTGTTCAGTGATGGATCCTGTTCCACTGTAGTGGTTTTACTTGCTTTTACATAAAAGTGGCATGAACCCGTATCTAAAAAAAGAACCCTGTATTGTAAGGCTTAGCTTGATTTCCTCTACGTGGTACAGTATATTAGAATTTCTCTTTATATATAAATTGCTGATGTACTGCACATCCTTTGTTAGTTTTATATTAAAAAGCAAACTTGAATGAAAAGCCAACAATAAGTTTTCTTATATGGCGGATTTCAGTTTATAATTGGACAAAAAAAATGCAAGAAAAAGAATTCTAAGAAAAAGAAAGCAACGAATTGATAGATTGAGAATGTGAAAATTAAATGGAAATAAAATATATTGAATTGGAGAGAGTGTGCTCTGCTATTATACTTCTTGTTATTCTTTTGCGGATGTAATCGTTTCATTATTCAGTAATTCAATGTGAAAGTTGCCAGCAATATTGATCGATTTTGATTGACTGAAAAATGCTTTGCCTAGCGTTGCCTAGAATGTGGAAAATCCAAGGATATATTTTGCTAAAAGAGTCGATCAAGACTCGAGATCTTTCGCTTTCAAATTTCATGCATGAATTGCAAAAGCACGGGACTTTTAGAAATCATGCGTTAAAGGGATTGAAATCAGTATCGGGTATCAGTAGGCCGGCTGAGTTACCCACTCAGCGATGCCAATATAGAAGAAAGAGGAAATAGTCATTTTATGGCTGGGAATACGAAGATTCTTAACTTGCCACAAAGCAACTTGCGTCAATGTGCATCGATGACAAGTTTAAATGCTTGCTAGGCAAAGACTTCCTTTCATGCTTAGCAGAAAATTGTTATCCTCATTCATTCGACATCAGACGATTTAATAGAAATTTAGATGAAAGACCAAGTGATTGGAGATTTCCGCTAAATACAAATTCTGCTAAAAAGGAAAAATATCTCAAACAACTTGAAATGTGAGATCGAGCCCGCCGTTAACAAAATGTACCCACTGGAGTGAAAGACACCTTTACCAATATGATTCGTAACATAGAGTAGAAAAGGAAAAGGATTGCTTTACAAAACAATATTCAATGTCAATGATGATTAGTAAATAAGATGGGATTACCAGAGATTATACAATAAATTATGAATTTTAGATAAAATTCGGAACGACAGAGCTAAGCACATCAGTGGCTCATGAAAAACTCTGCACTTACGTGCTTTGAAAAATGAAAATGTACGACTACACACAATTCTCTTTTGATACGAATTTTTTTTACACGAATTTGATTTAACACGAGTTCGAAAGGAAAAAATTTCTTTTTTTACACGAATTATTTTTTAGACGTATCTATCGTGTAAAAAGAGAATTAGGTGTAGTCTCAGATAATATTGACAAGGAAAATTTACTTATTGAGAAGGCAGAACAATCTAATTGACAGATAAAACCATGAAAACATGTGAACAGCCAAAGCGTCTGGCAACTTTTGGAGAGGCAAAGTTGTCGTTGGTGAATTGGTTCACAAGTCCGTTTGAAGCAGCAAGATAATTGAGATTAGAGCGACTCTAAAGCGAAAGAGTGGAATTGCAAACAGTAACATTTTAAGAAAGCAAACAACAAACAACATTTAATCATTGCTTTAATATTGAATGCTGCTCTGAGATCTGAAAGCCATATCAGTCCACCCTATACTTCCGACTCACACGTTTGGCGCCTCACAGTAAGGGCTTTAAGCCAATTTTTCTCTTTCCTCGTATGTGTGTATAGGCAATATTTCAATGATCTCGTCAAAGGCTACCTACCGCAATAGCGGCAACTAAAAGTTTAAATACAAATGCGTATAAATGATGCCTTAATTTTCGAGACTGACAAATGGATTTTTGCAAAGGCATGCAGGTTGTATGCCTAAATCGATTTAAAACTTGATCTACTAATCGAGATTTATATTTTGTGGGAGGTTTCCGAAGCTTCTTCTTCTGGGTGCTGCAAATGTTTTAAGAAAATATATATATTTGCAAACTTGGAATGCCGCGTATAAGCAACGATGTTATGAAAAATTTTTAAACGCTAAGTTTTGAGATAACGAACGTGAGTTAAACTGGACACAGAAAGCAGAGGTGAAATACCTTCTATAGCGTTTTATAGAAGAGCTATGCTTTGCGGTGCAAGTTTCTTATTTCAAATCGAGTTAATATGATGCCTGATAGGATTGGACAATACAAAAAAATATTTCAAATGATTCGGCATCAGAACAAGATATCAAGTTGAAATATGCACAGGAAAACAAGGCAGCATTTCATGCCTATGGTATGTCCATATGTAACTTTGTGCGTTTTTACATTGAGATGACAAGATATGACAGATATGCAGAAAGCTTTTACCTTTTATCCGGACAAACGTAAGTTTGCATGTATGCATGCGATTTATACATGTGTACGACGGTTTATCACTTGTTTTCGCACTTCGATAGGAATCATATAACTGTTTGTTGATATTAGCTTGTCTCGATGTTGTTGTTCACAATGTTAATATTCATGTCACGTATTCTTTAAAATGGCCACATATTCAGTCCACATATTCAGTAAGCAACCAACCGGCAAAATCTTAATATCGTAACGTCATAGTGCTGCGGTAAGCACAAAATGCATATGTAGATGTAAAATATCATCTTTCATCTCATCTTAGCGAGACGAATATTAGTTTCGACATGCTCGTGTATCCATTAATTCGCAGAGAATGAATAAAGGTTTACGATTTCCTGGGACAAAAACAACATCCCCGAGTCGGAAATGAAAAATTGCTTGCATATGCATCGTGTATTGCTGCATGTAACAGATGTAACAGATTAAACAACTCGAAAACTTAACATGCCTTCACTGCACTGCTGTAGCGAAATCAGATGGTACTTGAGAAACTACGATCAGACTTGCTTTACAAAAACATCAAGGAAATGGAAAAATTGCTTAAAAACCTTGGCATCTTTGGGTAAAACCTAACTTTTTGTTACTTTTCTCAAAATAATAATATTTTCATATTTGTTGTCAATTGCAGGAAATGTTCATGCGATTATTTTAAAATCATACCATTGTTTGAATTTAACTGGCGTGAGCCCACTGTCCGCACTCCCCTTTCTATCTTTGCGAATAGGTGAGATATCCACAGGCCTGGCTCGCGTCTTTGCTGCAGTAATAGCGATAATTGGGCGGCATTAAAAAACCAACAAAATGATGTAAAAAGTGAGCAAAGGTAGAAAATATGACCATAAATAAAAAACTAAATTATGCTTTTTGTTGGAAAAAATGCAACCAAACATTTCTCCTTAGATTTTACCCCAAAGTGTATGTACAAAGTTGGAAAAGAATTGTAGCATCTAAAGTGCATTGTAAGAAATGTTATAGAAATTTTGCAAATCCTATATAAATCATTACACGGAGTGTGTCCCATAAAAATGGACCAAATTTTCTGCAGATAATCTTTATATGAAACTTTTTATCAAATAAAAGCTTGCTTTTTATGGAAACAGTTACATGAAAGAGGCCTCAAAAAATTGACCCATTCAATCTTAAATGTTGTTGTATGTCGAAACACTGTAGCAGGTGTAGCAGCTTTATTTGGCAAACTTTTAATATTAACATTTTTGTTGGCATAACGACGGGGACCCAGAAAATTGGTGCATCCGAAATCAATTTTGCACAACAATTTGATGATGATAATGATCGAGAAATTCTGGAGAATAACAATTACTTTCACGTAACGACTTTTCCGAAATAAGGCGTTACATTGACAGTGATCGTGAAAATGCTGCGATCCAGTTCACTAGCAGCCGTCCTTAGGCTAAACGATCTCACTTTACTTTGGCCAACATATTTCAGATTGAAATACATGGGCAGACATAAGACATACAGGCAGACGAATTTAAATCTCTTTAGAAAATGATTCTTAACAAAAGCATGATATGTCTGAGATATTACAACAAGTCGTAGCTGATTCTTCAATACTTTCAATTCATTAATACTCGTCCTTCGTCCGAACGCTGTCACTTTACCAACTTTCGCCAAATATATTTCAGATTGAAATACATGGGCAGACGTCAGACATACGGATAGACAAACTTAAATCTGTTTAGAAAATGATTCTTAACAATAGGTGGACCTATCTGAGGTATTAAAAGAAGAAAACAGCAATAGAGTGCAGAGACAAGTGATAGCTAATTTTTAAACATTTTCTGGACGCCTGTCTTTTTTTATTCCTTTCATACTAATTTTCGAATTTTCGCAAAAGTAAAACAAAATTTCAAGTTATATATGTAGAAAATGTAGGAAAAATGTCGTTTTTTCTGTTTCCTTTTCATAACATTCGTCAGAACTTCACAAGCGACAATCATTGAAAGCCAAAAGTTATACGAAAGTGTGAAGGTAACAAGAAAGCAACAACAAGAGAGAGGAAAAAGTAAAAAGCTTTTCTGGATTTACAGTAGTTAACTTCGTTGATTTAGCATCCATTGAGGCATAAATTCAATTGGCTTGTCTCCCCCTGGAGACGAAGCATGAAAAATGGCCAAAAAGAAACTAAAAGTTAACAATTTCTGAAGCTAATGAAGGTTTGTTCACAACGTATAACGAAGAAATAGACTTTTGAATTCCAAACTATGGAAGAAACAAAGATATAAATTAATTTATACGATGACAATGTCCAAGACCTCCTTTTCAATGCAAATGGACTAAAGACATCAAAAACGACAAGCGACGAGTGAGTTAAACTAGAGTTTATTGTTACCATTAAAGCAAATTCGTTCTTAAAGGGCAACGATTTCCAAAGACAAACTGTGAAGGCACACCGTGATCTAAGTGACTTGATCAAAAACTGCATATTGGGCTTACAAATCAGGTCCGCTGCTGAAATGCATATTAGAAACCCTAACAATAAAGATAAAGTCTTCCTCACAACAAGTTTTAAGAATGGTTTCAAGGGAAGATCAATTTCAAAGGCTTTAAGATTCGATTACGGGGTGTTGTCTTTTGATTTTGTTATTTCCACGCTAAAGCAATAGTTGAAATCTGCTTGGTTTGGTCACACTGTCATATTTTGCAATGCTGAAGAAGTCAGATGTGGGTAGAAGAGCACACAGACATCAATTGTGTAGCCTGTGGTTCGAGTAGTCACAATACAAAAATGCAGCCCAAGAAAAAACACGAGCTAAAATCAGGGTGAATGAAGATTGCAGTTATAGAATACATATGTGTTTCTACGACTTCAAGGGAAAGGGTCTAGACATTATTATTTTCCGTCTACGAAACATTTCGTGACGAAATTCATTGATCTTGGCATTTTCTCGATGGTAAGCAAAATGGTAACCAATGCACGACCTGTGCCTTGCAGTACATTTGTTTGGATATGAAGATGTCCGGATGTTCCTTATTAACATACCTATTAAATCAAGGATAAGTTTTATTTCTAAGCACAACTTTGCCGAAAATAATTGAATAAAAAACGTTTATGCAGAAAATATCATTCCGTTATGTGGTAATCTTTTTATCAAATTTAAACAATTTTTGTGTCACGTTATCGTTTCGGAAAGACTTGAGTGACCCGATTCAATTTATTTTCAATAACTGTCCATCTATATGTTAAACGCAAACATGATATAGGTAGGAAGACAGACAGACTTCAATAGATTCTGAAGTACTTTCTGAAATAGATTAGCACTATAAACAGCGAATCCATCTCCAGTCCTTCTGATATTGCATACATCCGTGCGAACTTCAAGTGTCAAGTGAAGCTCAACTGTGCTACAGTATAAAATTCGCAACTATTTTCACTAGCCACACACTCTTAACGCAGTTATTGAAATAATTACTATTATAATTATTATAATTATTATAATTTTAGACTAATGAAATAAATTCTTAGACTAAGAAAAAAGGACATTGAGCATTAGGTAACATAGGGTATGGGCTCTAATTTACAAAAGTACATTAGATGTTGAGCCTAATAGTTTTAATAAAGTAATATATTGTATTGTTATTCTGTTGTCTAGCTGATTGTAGAATGTCCATAGGATTAATGATACCAAAATGTTCAGAATAATTTCTAATATTTAAAAAGACAAATACTAAGAATTTATTAAACAAGCTTTGGAAAAATATTAACTCTGTCATAAGAGGATGAAATGAGCTTTATTTTGAAGTTTGTTTTAACTTTTTTCCCGCTCAACATTTTTTTCAGTAGCCAACAAATGAACAAAAGTACGACAGTAATCATTGCAAGCGCATTTATAGACATAAAAAAAAAAATTCGTTTGAAATCGTTTCAAAAAATAAACTAATTAAAAAAAAGCTTTGATGTCTAATTAAAAAATGTTTAAGTTGTTTCATTGGATGGTGAACTTGCTAAATAAGAGGCAATAATTTGAAGCGAGATTGTAGAGAAGTTGCAGTTCTAAGAAGGAAACGACTGGAAAAATCAAAAATTGCAACTCTGTGCACTGCAGAAATTTTAATGCTTTTTCTATCTTCTTCTTTTTCTTAGGAAATCCAGTCAATTACCAACAGGTGATGGTTGGCAAGTCAATAAATAGCAATACAACGGAATAAAATAGTTACAAAAAATTACTTCCGGAATGAAACAGGATTTGCAACATATTACCAAAATAAAAACAATTGTTTTGTTCCATTTACTTACTCTTCTTCTTCTTAATTGCTTTGCCACTTTGCCACAGTTGCTTGTTTTGCCATTTTAACAGAGCAGCCTGAACAGCTTTGCCATTTTAACAGAGCATAATTCGTATTCATAATTGCCTTTAATCGAATATAACTGCTCGAGTTATATAAACCACCTACAAGCTACAACTTATTTCAAAAGACAGTCCATTAAATTATGTGTGTCGAAAAATTATAAAAATAATAATAATTTTCATTCCCACATATAGGACTAATCATTCCTGTTTACGAAAATTGAAAAAAAGAAATAAGTAGAATATAATAAAATAGTACAGGTAAAGGCGAACAATAATAAAAGATGTAAATTTAGAAATTTCGCTAAACTTAACGTACATTTCTTCGCCAATTGCATTCAAACTCAAATTAAAGCCTTTTTTGGATTACTTACCATTAAATTATTTCTCATACAAAATTACTGGTTTTTACTTCGCATATACATTTTTTTCCACTTATGTATTTTCTAGTATTTTTAGAATTAAAAAAATAAAAATTAATATAAATTCACTGAAACAATATTTATACAATTTCTAAAGCTGAGAGTGCTTGCTACGCCAAGCTGAATGTTATAAAACTCGTTAGCATAGCTAATGGGCTTTCTAGAAGACTTTCATGAAAAGTGAGATTTTGTTCTTCGAGAATCCATAGGTTTTGCCACGAGTTTTCGTTTTCCAAAAAATGCAAAGTAAGAACTATCCCGAAAATTTTCAAAACAACGGTTGGCTCTTTTTTCGTGTGCTGCCATTTAACAGAATGCAATACGTTGTGTTGCCACCCTTACTGCCACTTAATAGAAGCAATGCATTGTGTTGCCACCCTTATTGCCATTTAACAGAATGTAATACGTCGTGTTCTCTATGTAATTTTCACAGCCGTTATTAGCGTTTTACTTGCCTTCGGATTTTGTTAGCGATTTTGTTTCTCTGTCAGCTGTCAGATTCCTACAATTTGCTGAGAATAAAATTCTATTTCTCAGAGTAAAATTTACTTTGCTGTATATTTCTTATGAAGAGCAGCAAAAGCATAAAATATAGAGGAGTTGTTTAATTTATTTACATAACTACTACAATAAATAAGGAAAAAAACCAATAGTATTTTCAAATAATTTTAGAAAGTCAACAAAACGGATAAATTATAAGAAAATTCCATCAAGTATTCTGTTGTTGTTTTATTTGTAAAAGAAAGAAATGAACACAAACTCCCAAAATTAGAAACGTTGAAAATTGAATAAAAAAGAAAGTCGGTTGCAAAATAGAATGAAAAAACTTTCATACTCCAAGAGCGAAATAAGAGAAGTGTTAAGAAATAAAATTAAAAACAAAGCAAAAAGAAGACGAAATTAATGCAATAGAAAAAAAAAAAAAAGAAGAAGTATTGGTGGTGGTGTGTGAAACAAGATCTGTCTTTTTTTCGAAATCTGTGCAATTCGTTCACAGAGTTGAGTGAACGACAAAATTGACTATTGTGTTGGTTGTCCCCCTTTTTCATAAAAACAGTGGATACGCAAAATTCCAATCGAGAGGGTGTTGAAAGGAGTGACCTTTTCTAACCAAGTTGGAATTGTTATCAATAAATACGAAAACTACAAACCTGCTAATTGCAAACGTAGCGAGAATAAGTGGTAAAAAGAAATTCATGTGAGATCAATAAGAGTAAACGTAAGAACGTAAGAAAATCGGCGATTGGAAGCACGTGAGGAGAGAACACGCAAATATTTGGACTCCTTTCCATATACACATAATTGGCCATTGTGTTTTTTTCTTAAAAAGGGGCTTAACGATAACAAATTTCGTCTCGCTTCGCCTTTACTCTCAGCTTTTTCATTTACCAAGTATTAGGTGCTGATGTTTACGGAAACTAAGAAATCTGTCTCCTAAAAAGGCCAAATAACAGCAAAAGTTATTACAGCGGCAATAAAAGCGATTTCGACTATCGATACAATTTGCCCATCATGTCGTGGACAGAGGTAAGTGGAGTAATTGCTTGAAGTAATAACAAAAAAGAAAATATCAAGAGAAGAGATAAGGGTTTCGATCATTTGCCGCGTCTATTATATATGAGATCATCACGCGACTCATATTGTTTTGTATGTTGTTTCTAATCTCGCTCTATACACTTACTCCACTATACGATTTACGCCAAAAAAAAATCTATAAACATTCAATAAATAATTTCACTGATCAAGTTTTATTCCATTTAAACAGCAAAAAGTGGATCCAGAATTAATATTCACGAAGCAAGAGCGTATTGGGAAAGGATCATTTGGTGAAGTATTTAAGGGTGTGGACAATCGAAGTCAACAAGTAAAATTAAATTTGGTTTTTTCATAGTAACAACTGATCTGATTTTGTATTCGTTTGCAGGTAGTTGCTATTAAAATTATCGATTTAGAAGAGGCTGAAGATGAAATTGAAGACATTCAACAAGAAATTATGGTTTTGTCACAGTGTGACTCGCCTTTTGTCACCAAATATTATGGCTCTTTTCTTAAGGGTACCAAATTATGGATTATTATGGAGTACCTGGGCGGTGGTTCGGCTTTAGATCTTATGAAAGCTGGTTCTTTCGAAGAAATGCACATTGCCATTATACTACGTGAAGTTCTTAAGGGGCTAGATTATCTTCATTCGGAGCGTAAGCTTCATCGCGATATCAAGGCCGCAAACGTTCTACTCAGTGAGATGGGTGATGTCAAGTTAGCTGATTTTGGTGTTGCTGGCCAATTGACTAACACCACTTCGAAGCGCAATACTTTCGTGGGCACTCCTTTTTGGATGGCCCCTGAAGTAATTAAACAATCGATGTACGATTCTAAGGCTGACATTTGGTCACTGGGCATAACTGCAATAGAACTGGCGAAAGGTGAGCCACCTAACTCTGAACTGCATCCTATGCGTGTTTTGTTCCTCATTCCTAAAAACAATCCACCACAGTTGACTGGAAACTACACAAAGTCATTCAAAGACTTTGTTGAAGCGTGCCTTAACAAGGATCCTGAAAATGTACGCGTCTTAATATAAGATGGAAAATTATTCCTATAACTATTTTTTTTTTTCTATTTCAGCGTCCCACAGCGAAAGAATTACTTAAATATCCATTTATCAAGAAAGCTAAAAAAAATTCGTACCTTATTGATCTTATTGATCGTTATAAAAAATGGAAATTACAAAAAGGCGATGAGAGCGAGACAGAATCCGAGAATTCCGATAGGTGAGTACGCGTACTCAAAATTCTTTACATTTTCCTATTTTCTAATTCTTTGATAAATTAATTCAGTGATGAATCGAAGCCTGGTTGCAATAATGATGAGCCTTGGATAATGACAGTTAAAGGATTGCATGTAAATAGTGAAACTTCGAAAAGTGTTTCCGTGAATCATTTTAATCGTTTGGATGATCACGAATTAAAGATGGAAAAATTGGTTCAAAATATGGATGGTTTAGTGCCGATAACACATTCTGCTCATCACGCTACAAAACATCCGTCGAACACCTCGTCTAGTTCTCCAGCCGTATCTCATATACGAGAAAATCTTTCACCAAGTTTCTCGGCGTCAGTCCCCACACCATCAAATTCATCTACATCATCAATGCCATCATCTGGTGCGACAGTAGTCTCATCTGCGTCGGCAGCAGCGGCATCTGCATCAACGCCTTCCCGTGATTCCAGTTATCATCACACACATCAGCAATTAGCAGTGGGACAAAAACATCAAACGCAACAGCAGCACCATCAAGAAGTTTCTGCCAGTAATGTCGAATCGAAAACGGCTGGTATTCAGTCCAACAGTTCCATTTCTAATTTTAAAGAGCAACCACAACAACAACAACAGAAAATTAGTTTACGGCCAACACGTACTACTTCTTTGGATGCAGATATCGAGAGACGTTCTTCGGTAATACATTAATCTAATCGTGTATAAATGTAATGCCGAGTAATATTTCCAAAATATTTCCAATATGTAATTTTAGCTGCAATTACTTGATCATGGTAAAATTGAAGACGAGGAGAGAGCGCTGCGACGCAGTACAATGGCAGCGTCATCCTCTGCAGCGGCTGTGGCCTCGTCCAGTCATACATTGGCTTCCAGCAGTAGCATGGGAAATGTTTACAACGGAGGCAATACGCATGTATCTAATGAATTTATAAGCCCGGAGTTAGTGGCATCATCTTCTGCTTCGGCACTGAACACAACCAGTGCGAATCTTAAAATTGTTGGCGTTGGAAATCGTGCCATCATCCAAACCAATAGTTCATGCTTAAATAACTTCATCTTTCCTGTTCTTTCTGATGTAAGATTTATATTATTCCGTTGCTTGGGAACATTTCATAAATAAATCATTTTGGACGCTGTTTACAGATTCAACGCAAATATAGCAATTCCAGTAAGAATGTGAACGTATTAGATATATCTGATTTAAAATCGGTATTCGAATTGGCTGAACGTAGTCGTCCTGGTGTCAGTGACTTGTTTCTCAAAGAAATCATTCACAAACTTGTACCCGGCTATTCAGAGACTCGTATCAACAATATCATTGATAGATCAATTAGGTAAAGCTTTGCTTTCATACTACTTGAAATTCGTTGTTTTATTATCCTTGTACTTTGTTGATTGTTTGATTTCAGACATAAAAATAAAAAAACTCCCTTTGATGCCAAAGTCTGGCTTTGTTACAGATTTTTGTGTTGTCTCCTCATTTCACCTCCAATTCCGATGTTTTTGTTTTCCTTGAATTAGATTCTTCTACACTGTATGTAATATTATATGTATATGTATTTGGTCAAAGAAATATTCAAATATATGCAAGACTAGATATAGAATATGTGCAAAACTGCGAACAGATGCAGTGAAATAGTAAACTTGAATATATATTTTTCATTTTAGAATACAGGAATTTCTTTCTCTTATGGAAGTTTAGCAAGCAATTCATTTGTCTAAATAGCTGCGATTAAAGTGAGCATAACATCATTTGTGTTCCTCTGCTAAAATTCATTAGCATAAAAATGTTGGGGGGGCTTCATTAAAGGAATATCACTTGTTTGGATGTTTATTTCGCTTTCAAAAATTTGTACAATATTTCAATGGATATATTTGATGAAGAATGCGATTAGACTAAGAGTCTTTCAATTTCCTGTTGAATAGACGTAATTTGCGATTTTAATTGCGAGCCCTCGTTAGTAGTCACCGAACATGCAACAATTGGACGGGATACCCCGCAGGCACGACCGAGAGCTTGCTTGGAACGAACAAACACGTACGGAACGTTCTTGTCTTCGCACAATAGCGGCAAATGCAATAAAATTTCAATTGGCTCCGTATCGGCCGCCATGACAATAATATCAGCAAGGCCTCGATTTAATGTTTTCGTCGCCTCGTTAGCTCCTTTACGAAGTTGGCTGTAATTCAGAGCTTGCTGCAGCAAGTTCATGATCTTCGCCGTTAATTGCGCATCGGCTAAAGGAAACGCTTTTGGATTTATTTCTTCAGACTATAATTGCAAAAATTGAAATAAGAGTTTACGGCATACGGCATTTTCATTAGCATATACATACCATTATTATTATCCTCTCGGCTTGCTGCGTCACTGAGGTTTACAAGTTTATGTTTATATGCGTCCGCCTTTTCACACGTGTTTCAATGATTCCAAGTCATATTAAACAATTTCCATGAAATTGGACAGTGTTGCCAAGTTAACGACCCTAGTTAGTTTTAGAACACCGTTTATAACCGCAAATTAGAGTTTCCCAGTTTCATTCAACAAAGAACTTTAAAAAAAAAATTTATATTAAGATATTGTGCAAGTAAGATGGGTACAAATTTGGATTCGAATATATTTAATTTAAAAAATCGATAATAAATAAAACTTCAAATTGCAAAACAGACAAATTTCGATTTTTGATACGAAGTATTATGTAAAGGAAATTTTAACTTAAACAATGAACGAAAGGGGCAGTTTCAAATTGTGAAACGGGCGGTTTAAATGATGAAGAGAATGGACGCATTTGCAGCGTGTATTGCTATGATGACGCTATGAAATTCCATGAAGTTGTGGCCTTAAAGTGATAAACGAAACAATTCCATACATTAGTAGCTGCAGTTCCCAATATATTACTATCCAACGTACTCCATGCTACGTCATTTAAAGAATAACTTAAATTTTGATTTTTGCTACCACGCATGCTGCATACCTCGCTATGCATTATATAAGTTGAACTTTCTGAGCATTACTGTAACAGAGAGCTGAATACGTGATCAGATTTTGTTCACATCGATTTATAGCTGAAGAGTTTTTTCGAGAACTGGATTATTTTCAACAAGAAACAATTCTAGTTTCTTTTGGTAAGAAAATAAACATTAAATATGAAACAATATGAAACAAATTCGTAATATGTAATGTATGGTCACTTTACCTCACTCGAATCATAAGATGCTTTAAATGTTAATTTTATTATTATTATTATTAAAATTTCAGACTAATGAAATAAATTCTTACACTAAAAAAAAAAGACATTGAGCACTAGCAACACAGGCTATCGGCTCTAATTTATAAAAATGTACATTAGATATTGAGCCTAGTAGTTTTAATAAAGTAATATATTGAATTGATATTCTGTTCTGAAGCTGATTTTAGAATGTCCAACGGGTTAATTGTTCCAAATGCAATACTTCTAGCCAAAGAAAAGATAAGGTAGCCGCAGAGAATATGCTTTATAGTAAGAATTTGTCCACAACTGCAGATTGGGGTGGAAGACATCTTCAAGATCCATTGGTGAGATGCAATTGTATGTTGATTTTCTCAATTATTTGTTAGAAATACAGGTGGAATTAATTGAGGGTTAATCGAAGAGTACTGTTGATGATGGTATCGTAGATTTCCTTCTGTAATTTGCTCTTTAACTTTACCTCCAATGTATCTTTGAAGATCCAACTTTTCCGTGGCATCATCCATAATTAGGGGTGCAGAAGCAGCATACTTTGCCGCTCGATCAGTTTGCTCATTTGCCAGTAAACCGATATGACTAGGAACCCATAACATTTTAATTAATTTTATTATCTTGTTTTGTGTACACATTGTTTTGCTTTTCAATGCAAATGCATGCGGCAAAATTAAAAACTTCTGCAATCTGATATATACAACGTATGTGTAACTGATGCATGATGCAAATGCGTTCATCCAAGTCAGAGCGTTGAGGGCAATTACGCTCAAACACTGCAAATGTAGGCACTTTCACTGCACATTCTCTTACGGTAAACTGGAGTTACCACAAAACTGTTTCACATATTGAATTGAATTCACTTTGCAAAAACAACCGGATCCGTCACATTATTGCGCAAGAAAAAGCACTAGGCAAAAACCTTCCTTCAAAATACTGTTGCTTTCTGTTGCAATCTTTTCTCCGTTCTCTCTATTTTAAAAAAAGAAAAAAAAAACATAGTCACCATAACCTTTTACAAAGAAATTGAGTAGACGGAGTATTAATCACAAGGAAGGGTGTGTTGAAGGACTATGTTGAAATAACAACCCTGAACGAAACCAGATGTGAAAGCCTTAGCGAGCATAAGTCCACTCTGAAAATGGGCGAACAACAACTGAAAGGAAAATATTTTTTAATTTTAGCGCCCTTGATATCTGTTCTTTGTTAATACAGATTTAGTTGAACTGAGGTATTATTGAGTTTTTGTGGTATCTCTCTCACTCAACGAACAAACGACATTTCAAATAACTTCCTGTTAGTCTTGCCCACATGGTCCGGCGAATCATTTGTCATACGTTGCGTCTTTAAAATCCTATCGGCGGTTTGAAGAAAACCTAATGGGCATGTGCCCCGCAATACGTCGCAATAGCATCCAAGACCCGCGGTATACCTAAAACCCTACGTTCTGCGAATGAATGGATTAGCAGTTAGAGTAATTTTGTTTAGAGTAACCCGTACTTTCCATGGAATGCAAAGTTTTAAATGCTTGCGTCACAATAGCAAAGCCATTGTGTTGTTCTAAACAGTTTCTAATAAGGGCTGCACCAGGGGATAAGCAAGGCCGTCGATCCGATCGGGGTAATTAAGTTTAAAGCCTTACGAGTTTCGTTCGCGTTTTATCATTCGCAATATCATCGCAAACAGGGAACAGAATATAAAAAGCGAAATGAGTCGGAAGGTAATTTAAATGAAATCGCCACATTAGCTCTTGCATATAATAAGCGTTGTAGCGATGCCTTCTGCTTATATGGTTTACTAATAATTACTTACGCAATTCCCCTTCAATTAATATCCTGGATCATAAACCCTATGCAAAATAGGTATTGATTTTCGTAATTGACGCTCAGTTGCATGCTGGAAGGCACTCACAACACAAGCTCTAGATGAAAGGGCGATATAAGTTGAACGCAATAGCACCCTGTTTTTATATGGGTTTTGTTGATGGTCCATTGGTCGAACCAATAAAGATATTTAATATCGGTTGTGAATGTAAAAAAGATTCAGTAAAAAAATACTTGACAGTATTGCAAACGTGTTGCAACCAATTAGCTAAGAACAAGTTTGCTAAGATATGGCCGTGATATTGCGTATGTGACAGATTCGCTCAGATACAGATGCTCTATTACATCCATTACATAATATATCTAAAAACAACAACAACAACATAACATAAATGGTGACTAACTTTATTCAGTATGCCATTCGTGTGTGCTAGTAACTGATTTGTCTTACTGTCCAACTGACCGCTCAAAAAGAATAACTTTTGGTATCCCGCTCAAAATTTCAAGGAAGTCAAAGATGTCTACGCTTTAATAGAGCATTTTTTACATTTCATGTGGTGAATGCGATTGATTAAAGATATATATATCATTTTGAACGATTTCTGAGCAAGCGAATAATTCGAATATTGAAAATTGTTATAGGTTCTCT
>CCAG010019664.1:0-23520 GCA_001077435.1 Glossina morsitans morsitans | reverse complement strand
CTCAATTGAGATGCGTTGGTCTATAGGAATGGATGAATATCTTTCGTTTAGGTTGTCTTTTGGAAGACATTTTTCATCATATATATGAAAACGTTAACACGTAATTAATTAATGTAAGCCAGATTGTAATTATATAATTATTAAATAAACAACACAATTACTTAAAAAGCGTTATAAAAATATGAAAATGAGTTTCGCAAAATAACTAATTTTAAGCAGGACCGATTTTGCATACCGATGATTTCTACATCACGCAAAAACTGTGTTTTTCTTTCGTAAATTTATTAGTAAGTACACAAATGTTTATATTTTTCGTTGGTCTTACTTTGTTTCTATCCGAAAACACTTTTTCCTATATGCTTTTAAATACTTCTCATATATACTTCTCTCGTTATTCGTAATACCCGCCGAACTAAAATTTTACTCAGATAGAGCGCCAACAATAGAAATTATCACAGCTAAGGAAATAAACTGTCAAAGATTGTAGTTGTGTTCGGAAACGTCAAAATAGATTTCGGTAACATTGAAATTAAAAAAACAGCACTGTGCAAACGTTGCTACATGAAAAGATATGAGCTTTTAAAGATATGATGTACATCTGCATCACAATACATTTAAGGGTCAAAGAATGAACGGCGAGATGTTTTTGAAGAGATTATTAACGGACGAATGAACGATGAAAATTGCAACACATAAGGCAGTAATGTGTGAAAAGAATCGTCGTTCAAGCAAGAGCCAGATTGTAATGTTGTGCGACTTTTGCGATTAGTGCCTGAGCTGCTTCAATCTTGATTGATGTCACTCTCTGCTGTCAAAAATTAATGCGTTTAAAAAATGCAAGTTTAGAGGAAAGCGCATAGAATTGATCACTGACAGACAGACAACACACATCTCTAATGATTCGGTAAAAATCGATATAGAGTTACTCCGTTCCAACTACCATTTATTTCCTGTTCTGCAAGATTATGTTGATGGTGTGAAGCTGACTCCAAAAGTCGCCTGCGACAATCGCTTGGTTCAGCTCTTCGTCCGAAAATCTCACAAATTCTACAATGGTCGTGAAATGCTTTTATCAGAAACCTTGCAAAAAGCTATCGATCAAGAAGATTTAATAAATTTCGTTCATATTGTAAAAAAAAGGTATTTTCCGTTTGCTGATAACTTGACGAAATACATGGAGCGGACTCGAAATGTTAGTTTATGCGAGAACCGCAACTTCTGAGAAATGTTCTGCTCTTAAAAAGCCAAAGATTAGGAGCAAACCGCACCGAAGATCTTGAAATATGATTATTTGTTGATATTCTTCTTAGGCTCTCTGTCTGTCTGCTGATTAAAATAAATTTCGGATGTAAGTCCGTAAGAGAGAGAGAGAGTCAAAACTGATCTGAAACCGCTTCCCACCATTTAAACATGTTCATGGACGTCGGGATTTCATTATCCATTTAAATAAATTAATTGAGCTTTAAATTTAACTCCACATTCTTCTAAATATAATAATAATAAATGTAATAATAATAACTAATCGGAAAATCTAATCTAAGGCATCGTAGATATTATATAACAATCATTATATATATGTAGTACTACATTCCAACTACCCTAGACAACATATTTCTAGTCGGATTTGGGGGGTCACAACTTAATTAAAAAAAACACAAATAAGAAAGTTATATTCGACGGGGGCCAAATCTCGCATACCCACCGCTATGCTTTTCGCATTCTTCTCTCCAACTCCTTTTACTTGATATCCACATCTCTGATTTTATTAGGAAATAATTAATCACGCTGTCCACACCTTTATTTTATTTTTAATCCATTTTTTAGACATTTCTCCATTTGGGGAACGTCCAAAACCGTTTTAAACATTCTGTCTTGTTTACCTTATGATAAAAGATAAAACCTCAAAATGGTGAAAGAACTAAAATTTAATCAACACAGAATTGCATGCTGATGAAGAATATATATACTTTACAGTGCCTCTGAAGCTTACTTTTGGATGATTAGGAAAAAAAAAAACAAGACGAGCGTATCCCCAGTTTACAGTGGTGGGTACAAAAACAAGTAAAATTTATAGTGGAATATGCCCCACTATTACGTTACCCTATAGCGCTTCGCTTCACATAGCTATTCATATAATGGCTTTTCAAAGTAAAGTGTTATAGGGGAGATGGTCGAAAATGTGGTCCGATCCAAACCATTTTCAATAATATTCGTCGTTGGGCGAAAACTAGTCGGTGTAATAAATTTCATCAAAATATGTCGATATTGTGACCAGAGAAACAAGACAACGAGTCGAGATTAGACGGATTCCGAAAGTAACTTTGAATCGGTTGACATAATAAAAAGAGGATCTATGTCAAGCCCTTCTGAGTGTTGCATACACCTGCACAAACTTAATATACCCCCGGTACGACAAGTAGTCCTATCAATTTGTGCAGCTTGCAGGAATTTTTGGCGCCCGTGAATTTCTTAAACTGCTTTAAATCTGTATAAATAAGATGAAGTTTTTAAGCTCAGCAATCAAAAAGTGAATTTTTTTAGTTCTTCGCTCTTCAAAACCAAAAGCATTTCTATTTTCGTCCAGCATACGACCACATTTAGTTAATATAGTGCGACCTTGGGGGGGGGTAACAGTTGAAGTTTAGTTGAAAGAAAAAAGTCATAACTTAATTTCATAATATAGTAGCGCACGAAAATGGAATGGAAAAGCAAATAAATTTTCCCCAGCTCTTTCATTCGTTCCTTCGTTCGACTAAAGGGGGCTCAGGAATCTAATTTATTAATTAGGTTGAATTTTTATTTTTCTGAATAAAGATTTTCAGTAATGTATGAATTAAGATTTCAATTACTTTTAAATATAAATCTCAAGGATTTCTATACAATTTTTTGAAACGTTAGCCTAGTGCCGTTTTTATGCCAGCATAATTATTTATTACCAATGTCAGAAGCACTTGATAGATGGTCGTTCATTAATTTGCTTGGGTAGTAATGGTGGCGGTGGTTAGCAGTTTAAGAGAAATATGTACGCATATATATGCATATATATGTACGCCCCAAACCTCAAGCAGTCGTTTCGTTTAAAATGTTATGAATGGTAAATTATGGCAAGAGCACGCGGACGTTTGTTTGTGTGCACGTGAATTTAAATCCACAAGAGAGTGTATAAACGAAGCACAATTCTATTCAACAAAATACGATAATACCGTACAATTTCAACTCCAGTTCACTATCTTCATAGTCCACAAATAATTACATGTAAATAATTGTGATACAAATTCTCAATTTAAGATATCCTTGGAGAAAAATAAAGGCGAAAGTGAGGAGAGGGAGAGAGAAGGAAAGAGAGGCCGAATATGATGCTTTGCCATATTTCATGTGTTTGTATTTATTTAAAGTGGTTTGTGTAAGGCACAACTAAAATTTTCTACAACCCAACCTCCTCTAACACCCTCTCCCCCGCCTTTTTTTTATTATCTCCTCTCCACTAGAAAACCCCATTTCTTGCCTCTCTCTCCTTTCATCCTTCCCTTAGTTAGATTTTAGATTTATGTTATATTCATTTCTAATACTAATACTATACGATGTCGTTGCGGAATTGCGCCACTTCCTTGTGCTAAGCTATTATTTTCTCTCTTAGGGACAAAAATTTTAAACACATTCGAAACTAAATGATTATGTTTATGTACATTAGCTGCCTTTGTGCCTCGTTGTTCCCCTGCAATAAAATGAAACGAAATGCGAAAATTAATTTCAATATCGCAATATTTTCTTTGAATTGCTTTTATAATTAGTCAAAGTTTTGCATTGACTTGCGATTCCCAATAGTCGTAAGAGATTATTAATAAAAGGCCTTTTGCTTCAGAGTAATAGGTTTGTGGACATTAGCGAATGAAAAGCATGTGACGCAATAAATTTGAATTACCATAAAAAAAAAGTTCTCAAAATACTTTTAAGACGTAGTAAACATTGATAGAAAATCAAATTAGCTTTAAGCGTGAAAAACTCCAGTGAAAACTAACAAGCTAAACTATCGGACAATGTCGGCTTTTACACACACTATCATTTCGCCTAATATTTACGTATCTTTTTTACTAAAAATTTTTTTTATGGGCACAAATTTTTTATGAGATGAGTGCCGAAAACAATAGACTTGTAGCTTAGCTGAGTAGATTAATGTGGCCCGTGAATAGTGCTTATGTGAGACCAATTTTCACAAAAATATATATTAAAAATTAGAACTTTATAGCCATGTAAAAGCTTGCTTGTTGTAATAAGCGCGACTACCAAGTCAGTAGTCGTGGGTGCAAATGTCAGTGCGTCGTAGTTGTTGTGAACGCGCTCAATCGCTCAAGGCATAACACATATTTATTGGGCACGCATTCACAAGGCAACCTCGCCATCCCCTTTTTTTACCCCTCTCCGTCTGTCACTGTATTGTATGAATAGGGTGCATACCCTGCGTGAATGATCAGATTAAAAAAAGAAAAAGACGACGGTTTTTATGGGTGCAGTTTCAAGAAAGTCACACACAAATGTTGTGCGACAAAATACTTTGTTTCACAGATTTTTGCCGAGAAACATTAACAGCCGCGATAATGCGCCAGCGCACACGTCATTGCTTGTTTGTGATTTTTAGGCCAAAAACAACACCGCAGTCATGCCTCAAGCATAGTTTCAGGGATTGGGAAGTGTGTTATTGGCACAAATATATTATAACAGAGCGGAATTAATTCGACGAAAAAGATATAAGATATTGACAGATAAATAATTATTTTTCGAAGGAAATAAAAAGTCGCTTTTTTTGAACAGTACTAAAGACGGTCTAGTGCTATGCATTCTTAATTCAACCATTCACTCTTTGGTAAAAACATATTACTGTACCCAATTCAGACGAATAAAAGGCGGGTCTATTCCACGTCCTTGTAGGTATTGCAAATATCACAAACAGCACAAACTTAACATAAATGAAAAAAAAAACAAGTAAGAAAGTTATATTCGGTTGGGACCGAATCTCTCATACCCACCACCATTAAAATCTTTGGTGCCCCATGCCTTATTTATTTTCATAAAAGAGTGAATGGGATTTTTCTTTCACCTTTTGTTTCACTAAAGGGGCCGATTTTTTTGCTGGGAATATTGAAACGCTACTATCATCGTTCCATAATGTACTAAACCTACCTTTTTCTGCATTCTTGCCGCTAAAGCAACCTCGCCCTCGAAGCAAGTGACCGCCATGGTCTAAGAAAAGTATTAAATATTATAAAAATAGGAAAAACAAACTTTTAAAAAAATTTTAAAAAAGAGGGGGTTCTGCTTATGACTATTTTGCCTACCCTGCTGCAAGGCATAGATTTAATTACCTCAACCTCCAATGTTATTGCAAATAACTTCAGTAGTTAAAATCCCCACTGCTTACTTATCCTAAATATTTTTATAAGTTTGCAAATTCCAAAAGAAAAATCTCCAGATATCCCTCGCATGTTTCTTTCAATAGCTCTTTCAATGCCTCCGGTGATATTGAAACCGCAAATTTCTTCGCTGAATATTTCGAATTTTTGAAATTTTTCAACTGCCGATTCCGCTTTGACTGGAAACTACCCGTATGCGATAACAAACCCGACTTTGATTCCAACGCTTGACATGGTTTTAGGTCTCGAAAATATTGTAGTGCGCCTGGGCTTGATGGGATTCCACCATGTATACTCAAATCATGCTCTGACGAGCTATGTGGTGGTATTTCAAAAATTTTTAATCAGTCCTTGAAATCAGGTGCTTTCCCATTGTGTTGGAAGAGTAGTTTCCTTATTCCGCTTCACAAATCTAGCCAGATCTTAATGTAGGCTGACGATGTTAAACTGTTTTCTTCCTTCTTCTTGGAATTGCAATCGTCTCAACTTCAAATTGTCTCAGATAATTTGATTGCATGGTGCTCGATAAATTTTATGAAATTAAATCTAAAAAAATGCAAGAAGCTTTCTGTTTTAAGGAGGACGACATCCAATATTGAATATTTGATCGATTTACGCCATTTGGAAAACGTTCGTTCATCGATTTTCATTCTATTCGACCAAAGATTACGCTTTAATTTGCGCACTGACTCCTCTTTAAGTGTAGCTAGGTCGGCGCTAGGTTTCATTTAGAGGTGGTCCAATGAGCTTAAGGATCCTTACACTACAAGAAGGCTATACATGTGCTTGGTTAGACCACTTGACTTGAAGCTTGAGTACACCTTTGTTGTGTGGCCCCTTCGTATAGGTGTTATGTAGGTTCGATTGAGTCCGTTCGAAAGCAATTCTTGCTGTTTGTCCTTAGGAATTTGGGTTGGGATAGCCACGTCTCTTTGCCTCCTTATATTGCTTCTGTTATCCTGACCATCACTTGATAAACGTAGATTTATTCTTGGTATTTGCTTCTTAATTAAGTTAATGAACAGCACTGTCGATTCGTCCACATTACTTGGTGATATAAACTTTATTGTCCCTGATCGCTTCTGTAGGCACTTCATCTTCCTTAAGCTTAGTCAATGTAAATACAATTATGAGATGTTCAACCCGTTTAGAGTTGTTTGCAGAAACCTGAATGATGTCCATCACTTAATCTCAATTGCGGATTCTTTAAAGTCCATCAAAACAACTCAATAGGTGCAGTTTGCCTACTAACTTTTTTAAACTAACTTGCCATCTTAATATCTTACTATGATTCGAAAATTAACTGATGTTGTTTACTGTTATCGGTTGGCAAGCTTTTGCATGTTTGCAATGGCGTAGGGGTCACTTGCAACTTGAACCTGTACTGGTTGTTGGTGTCCATCTGTGCTAGTTGTGTACACGCTTTTTTCTTTCTTATGTATTTATTTATTTTTTCTTTTCTTCTCCTTAGACTACTTTCTACTAGTTTTTAGTAATAATCAGTATACGACTTGCTTCTAAGAGTCAATTGAATTCGGCTGTTAATTTATTTTAGCTGAGTTTCATGTGTTAGCGAACAAATAAATAAATAAGTGCCGTCCACCATAATTAATTTAGAGTTAACACACTTGGCTCATAGCATTTTACTCTCTATGTTCTTTTATTTGATACTCATATCACTGGTATTATTAAGAAAAGATTAATCGCGGTGTCCGGTCAATAATTTTATTTTTAACCCATTTTTAGGCTTACAATATATCTTCAATTGAGGAATGAGCAAACGTGGAGGATTTCAGCCTTCTTACTTTTATAAATCGGAAAAAAGGAACTGCGTTCAGTTTACGCCCGACTGCACCCTCCGCTCTGACCAATTTGACCAATTTTCAATACCAACCTGCGTGTAAAAACTTGCAATGTTTCTAGAAAATTGGAAATCGATTTCTTGATTCTTGGGATTAGAAGAGCGCTATCAACACACACACAGACACAGACGCACAGGCAAACGAACGGACAGACTTGGTTTAATCAATTCAGAATTTCACGCTGTTCAAGAACACATACACTGAAGCTCTCTGAAGCTTCCTTCTGAATGTTACACACATTGCGACACAAAACAAAATGGGTATACACCCGTCCTTCAGTGTTTTGTGGTAACAGATGTGCATGTGAACAAAATGTAAGGCAACACCTACATACGCACAATTTCAAAAGCGATAACAAATGGGAAAAAAGTTTTAACTTGAAGTCTAACAGCAATCGTATAAGAAGTTTTATAGAAATGTACTCCAGAAAATTGCATAGAAACAGATTTATGCGTAAAGAAGCAAAAGGGTGGAATAAAATCAAGTATAAACAAGGACGGGAAGATTTTCAAATTAGCGACCTCTGGGCATTAAGACTCCTCACGATAAGGACTGGAAATGCTAGATTAGGTTAATGTTGACGCATGATTTCTACCGGAGTTCACTTGCCGGTGTATTACAAGGATTCACTTTAGTTTTAGTTTCCGCTTTGTTACTGTTTGTTTTTGACTTGTTCGAATATTTTCAAATCCTTACCTCTATTTAATATTAGTTACACATAGTTACGTCAAATTATTTCCTATGTTCTTTGATTGTATTTTGCGGTTACAATACATTTTGTTTTAATTTTTTTAACACCACATAATAGTGTTACTTCCCTCCATGACTTCATCTTGTCAGATATTGTTACAATTCACTACATTTTATATATGCATCCCGATGTTATATTTGTTGGAATTATATTTGATCGGATAATCGATAGTTGAGTTAAGCTTTTCTTCCTTATCCTTCTAGCCCGTGCTTAATTCGATGAAAGGCAGCTAGCTCCTTATTACAACAGGCAATGCTGATGCCAACGGATTTCACAATCGCTAAAACGTCCCATTCGTAGTCAGTCATCCAATTTGGACTTGTTCCCTTAACACTAATTCTATAGATAGAGAGCTTAAAAAACATAAATATGGGATCACAGCTAACCATTAACTTTGCTTCTCACAATCAGAAATGAAGAGTTCGTCAATCTGTGAAATTAAGTTGAGAGAAATGTGTTTTTGTGTATAACAGCAAACAGTCTCTTATTGTATTTAAACTTAAATACACCCTTTGAAACATGAAAAATGCTGTACCTAAAAGCAGACGATGCTTTCATGTGGTGGCTATACGGGCGAATTGTTATTTTTTACACTTCCTTTGGAAAATAGGAGAGAGAGATTATAAAGTCAAAGTCGAATTACCGTTAAGAAACTATTCCAAGCGATTTTTGCCACAACTTGAAGAATAGTAAATGCGATTTTCATGTCTCTAACTGATTTAAGGCACTGCCACAGTAAGATGTACTGGCATGCAAAAGATTAGGCAGAAATTAATATGTAAGTTTATTGTAACAATCTATCAATCGTATTATATTTATTTATTTAATTCACAATGACAATGACTTTTAGTTTTCATACATATGTTAGTGAAGACATTACGTCTACAAGGAATCGAATAAACTTGATAATCAGATAAAATTGTACTTGTATTTGTATATACAGTTCAATGAACCTTGTGCTCATAGACCATGTGCATATATGCCGCAAAGTTACAAGTGTACATAGTCGCACAATTCTCTATATAGCCCATGCCGTACTTTCTCCGAAAAGCATAACAAACGTTATGTAAGAATTTAAGCCATAAATACAATTGTAATTATGCATACACTGCATATAAATGTATGTGTTTACTTGTGTTTATATCGCAGAGAAAACCTGCTGTAAAAACTTTCATACATACGTACGTACGTACGTACGTACATACGGCTCTTATTATTATTATTGTTATTGTTATGCTTTCAATGCGTTTTCCATGGTAGAATAAAGAAAACAGACAAATAAGCGAAAAAAATAAATAAATAAATAAAATAAAGCAAGACAAAATAAAACAAAACGGTAATAGGAAAACAAGGAAAAAGCAATATCCTTCTACTCATTCTGGCTGTTGTTACGTTGCAGTTGAATGGAAATTATTTTAACACGCTACGTTGTCATTTGGAAATAAGTTAAACTTCATTGCGGAAAATGTTTTCAACTAACTTCTTCCGTTTTGAAAAGTTTTTCTTCTTCTTCTTCTTCTTTCTTATACAAATATAAAAATGTTAACAGCGACAAGAAGCTTTTCCGCCTTCCCAAAGATTGCAGTAGCAATAATCCAGCCAACCAACCAACGAACCAACCAACCTGACGATTACAGTTTCATAATAAACGTCAGCAATAATTGCCATAAAAATTACCCTTAAATTTACTATTATCCTGCTATCCTCCTCCCGCCAAGCACTCAACTCTTTTTCTCTATTCTCTTTAAGACCGCGACAAGCTTCAAGACTTTAAGGATTTGAAAAGTGTACAAAATTTTTGCATTGTGTTTAATGTTGCGTTTACTTTTCCTGCCGCCCTTTCTTTTCACAGTGAACCGACATTGAATTCTTCACTAAGTTAAATGCTTAGAATATTACTAGTTGTTAACCTTCTGTTTATTAGCCTTTTTTTTTTTTTTTGTTTTTGGTTTTGTTAATTACCCTTGAGTTTCATAAATTTTCGAGAATATTATCAACATGTTTGCTTGGGTGCACGAGTTTTCGCCCTTTGACAATATTTTCATTAGAGACGACAACACCTCACTCACCGAAACTAGCTCGTAACATCATCTCGTAAAAGTTTCTTTCTACAATTTTTAATGAGTTCCCTTGAAAATTCATTTACCACGAATGTAATAAATTCGTGTTAACGGGGTTAGTGAATAAGGAAACACGATATCACTTAGCTAAAGAAAAAGCCTCTAAATCGGATGCATTAAGTTTTCAATCGAGTCTCTATCTGTGTATTTCATGAGAAGTCGTGTATATCAGAAAACTCAAATCTACAATCGAAGTTAATTTCGATGAACAAGAAGAGATTGCTTTTCTACACACAGAAGCTAAAAATTTACTTTTAGTAAAAAAATGTGCTTTAAAATATATGCGTTTTCGATTAAGATACCATTGTGAGTGGATTAAAGCAAGCCCATTTGTTTATCGTTCTCTGGTACCAACTCCCTTTTAACGATCGCAAAAACTGAAATTAAAATTTGAATAAATCTTTGAAATAAACCTTCAGATATATCTTTTAACTGAACGTGAAGCTAATTCGCTGCCCCCAGTAAACGAAAAATTATAATTGACAACTTATCACAGACTTAATAACTGCTAGATGCCATCGAAAAAATCATCCCTAAATGATTCCGAGGGATCAAGTGGTATCCCCACCAATGCTATGTATTTCCCATTAAAACCACTGTCTGACATATAGATGATTAACGACAGTAAGAGGAGTAGGTGTCGCTGACTTTTCGGGGTCATTGAACCGTGATTTGGATTTAACATACTATAGAATTTCTGTAACACTTGCAAAGGAGCAGCACTTGACAATAATAGACCTAATTGTACCAGAAAATCGCAAAGTGCATTAGGACGAGTTGATGAAAATCGTCAAAGGTTCTTGTGACATTAATTTTTTAGGATAGGAAAAGGAATTTTGTTGATTATCTATTTTTAATATGATAAACGCGGCGACTTATTCGCAATCTTGATGATTTATATGTGTTGCTTTGTGGGTTACCTCAGCGATATTTAGTGAAACTGCACGGGATAAAAAAGTTGATGAACGATGAACTGAAAGAAAATTCTGATCCACGTTCATAATTAGCAACGCACTTCTCATCTGCCTTTAATAGTTCGTGGATAGCTATTGATGGCCAATTTGCAAATGTTCTCCGATTCTCCACACAGCCTTGAAGACACAACAGCGTGCAAACATCAATTTTATGCTTATGAGAGCCCGAAGTATCTGCAAAGCTGCCAGCAAAAATGGAAAATATTTCGTTAATTTATTCTTACTTTCTTAAAGTTAATAATAGTTTTAACTGTCGCTGTGATAGCTACATGATGTCCACTTTTTTAAAATTAGAAAGAGCCGTTTTCTTTTTTGTTGTTTTGTTGTTTTCAAAAATGGAGCACTTGCTTGTGTATAACACGATCCACAAAGTTTTCTCGACTTTTAACTGCGCGACGTGATTCGTGGAGATGAGTAGAAATGAAATACTGATCAATTGTCGATCGAAGTCCACAAACAGCTGCTGGAAACCACTAACGCTGGCGTACAACGGCAACTTTTAGTAATTGTGTCAATTTTAATTTTAAAAAGAGGATATTTCCACTCTAAACAACAACGAAAAGTGTTGGTATCGCACTCCGAGTCTTACCCGATAAATCGACGGCACATGGCTAGTCTCATTTCTTTATTAATTGTCATCCAAATACGTGTTTTTATAACCAATCATACTAAGATATGCTTGCTTCCCAGTCTCTTATGAGACTCATGGGAATAATTAAAATGTTTTTACTTTTGTTTATTCATTTATTTCTGCAAACAAGCTATATATAAACATTATGTAATATACCCAAGCCGTATAATTTTTGGATTTCGAATCATATAAAAATAAAGCTTTAAAAGACGGGGAAATATGCATGCACTGCATGAAGCTTTGTTCAGTTCAAAGCTCGCCAAGGATTTGTGTTATGGATTCATTAACGTACAGTCAATCCCAAGTTTCGTGTTGCGCTTCAAGGTATGGAATTCCTTTCTGACTACGTAACTGTGTGTGTGACTGTGAGCCCCATAATGGCGTAATAACACACATTTTGTGAAAAGGCTTAAGTTTAATACCACGAATAACTTCAAACTTAAATATACTTTTTTTTTTGTGTTAATCGTTCATTTAATAATCAACTTACGGTGAAAAAGGATTAGGGTTAACAAGCGTTCTGAACAACTTTTCAGGTCATAATATAAAAAAAGGTACAGTTTTACGGTAGATAGTCAAAAGGTTGGCTTAAAGCCGTTATTCAAATCCCGAGGCCAATTGGAGGAAAATTGAAAGAGTGTCGGGTCCAGCCACATAAATAGAAGGACATGGCTAGTTTGATTTCCCTATTAATCCTTAAAAAAAAAAATGTAAAGAATTTCTTATTACTTTTCCAATAGTCGCTAGCCTTGCAAAGTTCTTCCTCCAATTTATTTTGAATGCATTTTATAAAAATTTAGTAAGATATCAACTATCACTATGTATATTCAAATATATAGAAATTTGCTTTTCCTCTGGAAATGGATTTAAACAAATAAAACAAATAATACTCAACTATGTGAAAAGTGAAAACAACCAAAGTTTTGTGCAAGCAGCAAAGAAAAGCTGATTGGACGAATAAGTAACTTATGGCAAAATATTAGAATAGAAAAAAGTTTTAAAAATATAATTTTTTAAAAACCATATTACCGAAGAAAATTGAAAGTTATTTGTTCACATTTGCTTCGTTACTATTTTCCAAGAGAATAATTAAAAATTGATTAAAAATAATTGGATCACAATTCACTTGGAAAATTTCACAACAATTCTTGAGACATTATGAAAGAATAAGAAGAGAAACGCAAACTAAACCTGCCTGCCTTTCTTTCAGTGAAATTTAATGCTTTCTTAAATATTGAAAAAATATTAAATATTGAAGAAATACTTTAAGACATGTACTTGCATATGTACAAATGCGCATATCAATGATTCATTCATTTTTGTACCCATCTTGTTCAGCATTACATTCTAAATCGATTTAATTATGTCCGACTGTCTGTTTGCACAATGTCTGCGGCAGGCACTCTCCTGGTCGCGAAAACGCAGCAATTGACCTCAAGTTCGGCACAGTTCCTGCATATAGCTTTAATTGAAATTGAGCCAAATTGGGGAGACGACACGACCATTGTACATAGCAACATAGCATGAGGCCACCTTTGCTTTTGAAAATAAAAGAAAAATTTGATTGTTTCCTCGCTTTTTATAAACCACAACAGATACTACGATGCAAATTTTGCGTTTATATTCTATAGGGCACCTGTACAGAAAGGAAAAAATCCGAAAAAGTACGCTTGAATAGGCATATTGGAATGCTGAGGTGTTGTGGAATGCTGAAATTTCATGCTGTTATCAACACGTGTGCAGCACCCAGAAAAAAGCTTCAAAGATCATATATCGCCTACATGTTATTCAACACTATCACACGTGGTGGCTATAAAAGATTCCGTCGAGATCGAAAATAATTTTCTCGTCAACGACCGTCGGATGGGAGTACATTCTTTTTTTCAAAAAGTTGACAACATATCTGAACAAGGCTTCAGAGGCCCCATAAAGTATATACATTCTCGATCAGTGTCGTATTTTGTATCGATTTGTGTCCGTCTGTCTGTTGTCCTAGCCAATAAATTCAAGCTTTCGGCTTCATATTTGATAGAAACATTGGACGCTCTTGCACGCCCGTTGGTGTTGAAAATAGACCAAATTGGTCGAAGGACATCCCTAGAGCACCACGTAAACGAAGAATACCTCTGTTTTCAAAAGAAAAAGACGGTGTTTGTTTGCTCTTTACTCAAAAACTGCAGCAGATACAATTATAAAAATTTGCATATATATATTAGTCGGTCACACCCGCTTAATATTATAGAATGCTGAAATTTACTTTTGTTGTTAAAACGTCTCCAGTATGCATAAGTAAGCTTCGTAGTAACCTAGAAGATCAGTTGTACTCCTAACACAACACAAAATGAGAAGATACAAAAGAAGAAGACTCATCGAAAGGGACGCAGAATTTTTGGATACACGGAAAGGCAAGTTAGTGAGGAAGAGAGGACTAAACTTCCATTTGAAAATACTCAAGCATTTTATAGGTTATGTCTAGACAGACATTAGACAGACTTATTCAAGAACCAGTGAAAGTGGAATAATTTTAAAGTGCAATGCATTTAATGAATAATGAATTTTGATTACAGAAGTGCATGCAGTTTAATTGCTTAAAAAATTACGTTTAACACCGTTAAAATGAGAATGTAGTTGATGGGAATATAGTTAACACACAGTTATGAAAATGGCAGCAATATTGTCAAAGGTTCGAAAGTACACTAACTACACATAACATAACGCAACGCATTCAAAGTTGAAAGTAAATTTGAAAAAGTTTTCCAAAGGATTAGCATACGTAGATGCGTCCTTGTGCCCAATTTATGCAAATATATAAATTTAGAAATATACCGACTTTACTGGTAGTCATACATTTTCAATAACAATGAAAAGAATTATTTACTTAAGATATATTTCAGTATCTTTCCTTACTCCTGGCTATCTCCTAACCTCAAAACTGCTACAATCGCATACATATTTATTTATTTATTTATTCCTTTTTTTTTCTTCAGCTCGGATGATATTTTAACTAACACCGACATACATTCATGTGTTTATGTGGGAATAAATAAAGTTAGAAATGTCATTTTAGAGTTATGTGCACATATATCTGATATTTTCTGAAAAGTCTTGAACGTTTGCGTATACGTATATGTGAATATCCAGCACTTGTGCTATTTTCTGTTCATCTCTTACTTTTGCGTATGCCTTCACAAATTTTCTTTTTCTTCGTGGAGAAATGAATTTTAAGATTTATCTCCATCCCTATACATACACACGCATACATACACGCGCACATACATATACCTACGAATCCATATAAATATTTTATAGAAGAATTCTGTACCAAATACCAGTAAAACTGTTACCATTTATATGCGCCACATTCAACTCAACATTTGTTTACATGCTACAGTATAATAAAAGCTATCGCATTGTACTGCATTAGTTGACACACATCTTAATTTCGAAGTTTTCTGCTCTCGCTTTGCAACTTACTATGTGATGTCTCAATACATGCACATATGGCTAAAATATACAGTGAAAGATAGCCTAACAAACTGGTCGACAGTTTCTTAGGTTTGTGTCTTTGCTACGTCACAATTTGCAATGTAGTAAAAACGCAAAAACAGTAAAATAATGGTATAAATCGAACAATTGTACGAAACATGCACGGGCTAAAAATGATAAATCATGTAAATGCTTTAATTCAAAAACCAAACTATTGCTACAAACTACCTAACTAACAACGTATTGAACAAATTTCAAGAAATAATTACATACCAGATATTTGGTATATCTTTGGGGACATTCAATAGCTCTCTAGGAAACCTAATTTCATTGCCTTAGCATCGACCCGGCATAACCAAAACATCAAGTGTGTACTGACTCACGCATATACGTAAGATCTTCAATTAATTTTAAAAAATTATAGAAAAACTAAAAAATTTTACATTATGATTATAGTATTATTTATTTAGAGCGAAAAAATAAACTCTAAGATTAAAGTAAGATGAGCACTAACAACTAAAACTGTTCTGTGGCTCTATTTATTAAAAAAGAAGCACTAGATGATTTGTCTCCAGTCCATGGGATTAGACGCTCGGTAAACGAGACCACAAACATTGGAAGAGTTTTTGCAATCATAACGTATGTGTTTAAGTTAACGATCCATTGGTGTGTGGCGATAGTACGATTAAGACAAATTCTTGCAAATATTCTGATGTTGATTTTCTTAGTGACGTAGTTGATGCAGTGGTCGAACGAGATTACGATTAACTTGAGAGTAATGTGGACAGTAGTACTGTTCGTTTTTTTTTTTTTTTTTAATTTTCTCCCTAATATATCTTTAAAGATAAATCTTTTACATTGCTTTGTACGTAATAGACGGCGCCAAAGCCTCAAAGTTGTCTACTAGGTCTGCTTGCTCATTTACAGACTTAGTATGACTAGGTATTCAAAGAACTTTGTTTCCACACTTTGTTAACGGTGTCACAGCTGGAATTTAAGCAGTTTTGGATAACTGTTATGAGGGACTAACCATCGGTCAAGATAGATAAGCGTTTCGAATGTAGTTTTGCGAGTAAGATTTGTGACCGGAAGAATAGCACCTAGATTCGGCTGTGCGTGATACGCTGACCCTGTCCTTGCCGCTTGGCATCTACTGCTACGTAGATAGAGGGCAGATCGTCACTTTTACAACTGCCTGTAGAAAAAAGATACATTATTTTGCCAAAAGAGAATTTTCTCCGCGATGGGTTCTCTGAAGATGAGATCCCATATATATCGACATGTCTATATATGTGCATATACATATATATCTTTTTGTATGCTAAGGGTGAAATATCACAAGAGTTGACTATGTACGTATACTACAACGCATGATAAATTGTATTAACACATTTTTTTGGGGGTTTCTGTAAACATAACGGGAGATCATGCTTTCCTTTAGGTTTATATTTTTTACTTTTGCTCACACTTGGTAATTATTAAATATACCTCAGGGGAGACCCGAATCAGTAAAAGATAAGATAGCTTACCTTACAGCGAAGACAAAAAGGTAAGCTATGCAGTATAGGCTTACTTCACATCAGAGAATGTTTTTGTTAAGTGTATGTAAATATACATACAAATATGCCTGTTTGGGATCATGAATTCAATTTCATACAAGAATGTTGTTAACCCACGTCTATCCTCGCTTAACGAAAAATTCAAATTAGACTTATACATGTTAACCCGTTAAGTTAAGTAAATCGTCTGAATGCTTTAAGTAGAAAAACGAAACGCTTAAATGAATTCTGAATCTTTCAATTGACATAGAATGCCCATATCTGGTTGACATTGTTTTAAGAGGAATAAAAAGCCGTCTAAGTCTAAATTCATGAAAACAAACATGAATTTTGTGTTATATTTTGCTTCGACATCCTTCACTTATATATTGACCTGATCCGAGAGAGTTCAGTTCGAGCTCAAAATCAAAAATCTATCTCATAATAATTCAGTTGAATCAGCCTTAAAAAAATGTTCAATACATTGTTAAATTTCTTTAGTTAATAATTATTTCTCTAGCAGGAGACCAAACAATATGATTGAAAATAAATCCATAGCGTGTTACTTTTCAATTTAAAGGAGATATTGTTTTATTAAAATCAACATTGAAAAATTGCAACAACTACCGCAAAGCAGTGATGTGTTGTGTGCATGTGACTGGCCATTCTTCCAAAATCAAACCATAATAAAACAAACTTTTACTGACTTGATCAACCTGTTTGTGTGCCAATCTGTATATGCTGTGATATTTATTATGTGGTCGCTACATGTTTGATTAAATAAATGAATAAACAAGCCCCGTCAGACGACGGGTCTTTCGGATGATGAACGACAAGATTTTTGTCATTTTTTGACATGGATATATCCATTCTAAGCGACTATTAAAAACAAACGTTATTCAAATCAAAAATTTTTGGCAATTTTTAAAGATGCCTTAAAAGGCAAACTAGTTTGCGGCGTACACAACGAGAGGAATTCAATAACGTTCGAGCAATGAAGCACCACTCCCGTTTGGCAAAGCATGTGAAATTGCAAAGTCACTATCAACATCGTCTCTTTGCCAGCGTGTGAAAATAGGTTAGTGCTGTTAGCTCTTCCCTCACTTAAGAAACAAAGGTTTATACTGGGCAAATCATCCTTGGTTAGGTAAGTACATGGCGATATTGACTCACCAGCTTTATTAGGAAGGATAAACTTTAATGTCCCTAATCGTTCTTGAAGAAATTGCATATTCATAAAGCTTGACCAATGTAGACATGCTTAAGAGCTTTTTCAGGGTCCTTTGTAAAAATTTGAATGGTCAATATCGGATTCGTTAAAGAACATCAAATTAGTACTCCTTAACACGTGCAATCTGTGTTGGTGTATTTGGATGAAATTAATTAATAAATTCAGAGTACTTTTTGTCTCGCAAACTGAACCACATATGTCTAGTATCGGTTGCCAAGTGCACACTGGAAAGCTCCGAATAGCACAAAATTTTAGTTTACTGTAAGATTTTCTTACGTGTTTATATAGGTGGCTTGTACAACTTTTGTTGTATCACCTCCTTTTGTTATCTTAAATCCAATTATACTTTCCTTAGCACTTCATATGCTACGAAGATATTGTAAGTTTTGCTCTGACAATTCTATATATCCTCTTAAGCAATCATTGGGTGAAATGTTTGTAACCAAGTTGAAATAATTGTAAATAGATAAAGAAAAAAGTTGAGTATACATGAGTTGAGTTACCAATCGTCATACATTTTGTGCTTTAGATTTAACGGATGCACGCATTATCAGTTAGCCATTGGTATAACTCGTAGCATATAGTAACTTTTGTCATCTATAAAGGGTTATGTAGATCGATTCGCCTATCGTTTGGTGTTTCCGTAGCTCATTCTGAGTATCAGAATGTCATAAATTAGGTAATAAAAAGCATAACGACAGCTTTTTGATATATAGATGACTTGCTTAGCAGTGCAATAACTTTTCATACTTGTAGCGAGAAATGAGAGTCGCTTATGATACGTTAAACAAAAAGACGTATCTGGCTATAAGGGTATAAAACGCCGCACTACTAAAAGCAAAGCAGTAATTTGCTGTAATACTATGAACAAATCTTTGTTACTTGTGACGCTAGTCCTTATATTATAAAAGCCTACAGTCAAAATTTGCCTGGAGCAGATATTCTTTTCATTTCATTTCAACTACAGAAAGGAATTTGTCGTTGCTGTCGTCCCCAAACTATTGGCGAAATGTATGGAAATAAAAGAGCATTGCCTTCAGTCATCGCAATCAGTTTACAATGGCATGGCACGCAGCTGTCTAGATGCGACTTTGAAATCGAGCAGCTTTGCCCAGTTACCTATAAGAGGTCGTTCGGCGACTTTAGATTGACCAGTGTGATTTTAAATCAACAAATCTTGCAAAAAATGTTGTTAGTAGTGAAAAATAAGTGGAACATAAACGAAAGATCGATAATTTCCTTTTTCTTGCCGTAGATGTAAGCGATCAATACTCTGTTGATGAACCATTTGCAAATGTAATGCTTAAATAAAAAATTGCGAGATCGACCACAGCTGGACCATCCAATATTGTATTAAAAGTAATATTCTTAGGTTTCAAGAAGAAGAAGAGATGTATTGTCGTGGTGGCTTTAAAGATTAAATAAAGTGAATCATTATCGAATGTCTTATAAAGCATAGAAGGCGCATAAAGTTGGCCGTTTAAGTAGCTCTTTTTCTGTTTTAAAAAACAATACAATGTCCATGGAAGAAAGTGTAAGAAGGGAAACCCTAAGCCAACGCCAAAAAATATGTTAAATGCGCGGGCCAAAAATTCGAAATAGAAAAAAAACTTACGAGTGATAAGATGTTGAAATTTGCTTTGCGATATGGTAAACGGGACTCACCGGGCCGATGGATACGCACACTCCTAATATATTGATCAGTTGTCGTTTCAAAATCCACAAACCTATTTGTGGATTTGCGGGATATTATATTTAAATTTATTATTTCTATTTTTATTACATTTTATATAATGCGACGGTGATAAGAATTATGATAATTTTAACGATTTTCAAAACAGAAAACAAGTGCGCGTTGCTTACTTCATTCTACGGGATGTGTATATGAACATCATTATTCCGAATTCTGAAATGTGTTTATACAGCGAACCATACCGCGACGTGCTTCTCAGTCTCTTGTAAGAATCATGGGAATAATTAAAATGTTTTTCCTGTTCTGTATAGACTAAATGCACTTGTTTATCCCTAAAAGCTGTCTGTAGATATATAGAAGAAGTAGTAAAAAAACGTAAACTTTCCTTGGTAAAGAAATTGACAAATGTGTTACCGCCGTTTTTCAACCTATCTCCGCCCCAAATTTTTGCCTCGATAACGACCTGCCTGGCTAAGGTTTCTTTTTCAAGGGTTGCTTTCTACACTGCAAGACTCCGGGCCACATCGTTGTATGATAGTAATGTGCCTTCTGCCAATTTTGGTATCATGACTGCTTCCACGTTTACAAATATTTTTCTCAGTGTGAATAGTTAATTTAATGCAAAAGGGATACGTAATATGAAATTAAGATTAAAATTCCAATGGGCCTCACAGTTTCGGTTAGATGAACTTCATATATAAGCCAAAGTTAAATAAAATACCTTTTAGGTGCTAGCAATTGTTTTCGAAATATAGTTGAGAGGGTCTTGCTCGTATTCAAATGTCCTTAACATCGTAAAAATTAAATGCAATGATAGTAATCTCGAATGACTAACAAACTAAGACTCGCATTAAGATTCGTATTGCATTGTTTCTTGCATTTCTATCATTAATTTTCTTTTTTTCGCTTTCGAAAATTTCCCAATGTCATCCCTTCCAACTTTCACATCTATCTCCTGTCTATCATATCGAGTGTATTGTTTTGTGATAGCAAATCGCGCATTAATAAATACCATAAATATTACATTATCGCACACAATGAGTATGAATCTTTCTCATCTCGTCAACGTTGCACATAAATTTTCCTGCCGGACTGCGGATGGAATTGCTGTTGTTAAACACGTTTAATAATTTTGCTGTTATTTTAGCTAAACAAATATCCTTTTCCTCCTCAACACAAGTTCCTGCTATTTATCTTTTCTTTAAACACCAGAGCTTAAGTAAATAATATCCCCGCTAAAAAGATGTGAAACAACCCCAAACAAAGAGAATTAAGCCAATCAAGCGTTCACAACACATACATTTATCGATAGATATAATCTTAGCTTACCATGGATTTTTCTCTCCAATAAGAGAGAGTTTGTCAAGCTTAACGTTCCGCTTTCTGCACATAAAAGCAAAAAACGAAATTTCCATCGATATATTGAGTTGCTTGATAAAGTTAAGTCCTTTCGCTTAAAAGAATCATGAAAACAACATTTTTCGCTTTTAGACATCATTTATTTTAAGTAAAATGGCGTCACAACTTTACAGTAGACCTTTTATGCAAAAGCCAAAGAAAGAATTCGAGTGAATCTTTTCGCACCCACTACTATCCCACTAGCTTCTTGTACACAATATTTGATAGAGAAGAAGTTTCATTCACTCATCGCATCGACCCGGCAAACCCTGTCGATTGTATAATAAGTTCCGTAAATTCCGTGCTTAAAATCTTAGTTATCTACGTCGTGGTAGCATTTTGTAGACAATTGGGTGAAATAAAAATCGTATTTGCATCGTCCGCTTTATGAACATTTGGTTTTCTTTTAATCGATTTTGAAGCAAAAATTTGAGACTCAATTTGAGGCGAATCGTATAGTCGGAGGTTAATCTCTGCCTGACCGCTGTCAACATTTATGATCTGAACTTGAACTAATTTCCCGGTCATTCTCACAGTGTCTTAGTGAAGATAATGAAGATCTACGACCTTTATGTGTTTAAAAACATATAATTTTAGAGATTTTTGAGTAAATCCAGTCCTACAGGAAATATAACAGCTGGCCATGTAGTTTTATATCGCAGTGTGTCCTGTACACGGAAATTATTTTAAAAGACGGATTAACGAATTATTTGTTTATGACCGATAACAGCTATTTTGCTTTTTATAGATTAGACCTGGATGACGTAATGGTGAAACTTGTTCATTTTAATGATCTGAAATAAATTAACCGTAGATTATGAGTTAACCTCCGACTGTAGAACTCTTAATTAACTACAAAAATCCAAGGAAATAGTTTAGATAACCTTCGAAAGTTCTTCGATTGTTTTATTATGTTACTTGTTTTTGGACCCATTAGCTGATTTTATTGATTTTTGAACGTAAAGTAGAGATCCAAATGAAAAGGGACAATAAAAGATGGCTAGACATACATGTGCAAATCTTTTATCTTATTAAAGCCGATTAAAACTGGAAATACTTTATACCGCCTTTGATGCAAATTTCTACGCTAAACATTAGACAAATCTAGCATAACATACTCTCTGTGTTATGTGTAACAAGTAAAGCTTGTGGGGAATGAAAAATTCAGCATAAGTCGATCCTCACTACCGTTCCTCTATACGGATGGTTAGTGACGATGTTTTGAGGATATGGTGTATCCCAACACAATGGAGGAGTGTATATATTTGTTATCGTGCATATCGTGCATGTCTGTATGTAAAGTTATAAAAAGTATCAACCATTTCCTCCAATAGCAACACAAACGTATTACAATATTTGGTATTAAAAGGAACATAATGCCATATACAATATTTTTATGTTTTGCTATCGTATTTTTACGGTCAAGTGACGCCAAAAACATCCTTTCCCTAAACCTTATATGCTTGTCATCCTATACTCTGACACAGTTACATTCATTCTTTCTCTCTCTGTGTTTCTCTTTTACAGATAATGAATTGTATTCTGGCACGGTGGCCGATTTTAGTGGCAGTGATCCGATTATCTATCGAGAGCCATTACAAACCGAACAATATGATAGCTTAAGTCTTAATGGTAAGTTGGCCCAAGTAACTGCTTATATTTATTTAAACATATTCATTCACACTTATTTAATCCCACGCAAACATATACAAGTGTAAGTCTAAGTGTTTGTTTGCGTTTACATTGAAGGTAATGTATGTGTGTGTGTGTAATATATGTATGTGTGATATGCTTCTTATATTTCATGTTTTTTCATAAATCATTTAAATTAAAGGAGATTATATTCTCATTCTCATTTTAAAAATAACAACAAACTCATCGTTTTACATTCAGTCAAAATGTTCAATAACTTTAAGAGTAAAGCAAATAAAAGAAAATCATTATGTTAATAAACCTTTCATTGATTTGAAATTACCTTAAGTGCGATACACTTAAGTGTATAGCGTGACTTTCAAGTTCTAAAACACTTACGCTTTTATAAAAACGAAATAAAAACACTGCGATGAGCCGTGGCTCTATACTCTATATATACTCTGTATATACTCTATACCACCCTATAGTCATTCAGTTCAATTTTCAAGATAAGGCATTATACGAGAAACGATCGATCCGAACCATTTTCAATAGCGTTCAAACAAATTTCGTCAAAATTGCGACTGGTAAGTTGAACAGAACAAACCAGGAGACGGACAAACAAGTTTATCGATTCAAAAAGTGACCCTGAACCAATCAGCATAATAAAAGGTGGGTCCATTTCAAGTCCTTCTGTGTGTTACTAACAACCGCGTCTATTGCAGCCTTGTCTCGCAAATTGTGTAGGGTATGAAAATGTTGTTTATAGAAGTTGTTATACCCACCACTGAGGCAA